>JBAJNP010000415.1:0-97999 GCA_036877545.1 Yasuhikotakia modesta | reverse complement strand
AAATGATTACAAATCATGGCTGGTCATGTGACCCCAACATGGCTGCCTCATCAAAGAGCCACTCTGTGTAGAAATAAACAGGCTTTTCCTGCCCACTGATATGATGGGAGTTTTGCTCTCATTTTAATCACATTTGTCAGAAGCACTCTTCATTTCTTTGTGCACCTTTAAGTGTTAAAGACAGATTTTTTTAAAGGACGGAGACACTCAGACTCACTCTGCACATGAAAGGCTGACACTCAACAGTACCGCAGTGGGATTAAAACCCCTTCACTTCTTTCGGCTTTTCTTCCTGTAACGGGTAAAGTGACACATCGCCCCACGTCCCCCACAAACCCCCCACACGCACCCCGACAACCCCTCCCACTCAAAGCCTGTATCTTTCTTATAATTCACCCTTGCTAGGGCTGTTCATTTCACTTCTAATCTGTACCCAACCTTGCTTTGCCCTTCTTCAATCTGTTCGTCTCTTGTGGCCGTTCGTGGCTTAAGTGACGTTGTGTTATCATTCCATTTCGACTTCCTGACGGATGGGTTTGTTCACTGTGTTATCCTTGCTACAGTACAGCTCTGTATGTCAATGTATGATGATACGAGAGGTAGATGTTGTGTGATGTGTCCACATCTTTGCTTCCGTTACAGATATAGCTGTTGACAAATATGACTGTTGTTTTGCTCTTTATTCTTCAACAATTTTTTTGAGAAACCTTGAGAAAATCCAACCTTTGGGGGTCAATAAGTGAATTTTAACTGTCTGTTTATTTATAGTTTTATTATATTGCTTGTAGTAATTAAAAACATTTGTGTGTATGTTTTAGATGTTTTTTTGTGCTAGTGTGTGTGTGTGTGTGTGTGTGTGTGTACACAGTGTGTTCATGTTTTCAGGAGAAGGCGTGGCTTTGTGTATCACATTGAACAGGGGGTGTGGCCTTACGCTTACAAAGCTAGCTTGCTATTGCTCTTAAACTGCCTACACTACCTTTTATTCTTAGTTGGTGTGACGTAGAGACTAAAGAATTACGAGGATCACAGTGCAGCCCTATTATTGTTGTGCCCTTGAGCTTAACTTACACTAAATTGCTCCAAATGGGATTGTCCCAATTACTGCCTTCAGAGTCCACAGAAATAACTCACATTCTGCCCATAACAAGGTCCTGATGTTGCCTGTTCAGCACATCTCTGAAGCTTTCTAATGGTTGTTGCATTTTACAAAGAATTACTTATCAGGTGTGAAACGATGGAAACACAAACACACACGCAAGCCAAGTTCTCTGAGAAGATGTGTAACAGGAACAAAGAGAGGAAAAGATATGAGATTTGGAGCAATTTCATTGAGTGCACAGCTATGGTGGCTTTGACAGTTATGAGATTGTATCTAAAGCAATAACTCAACAAGTGCTAATATCACATAGCTGTGCTGTTTTCTGTAAATCACTGCTCATGTAGCTCCTCAGTTCAACTCTGAAGCAGAACGGCGTCATTTCAGATGTTATTGTTGATAATTCCCATCTTTCTCAACTGCAGGAGATGCTAGCAAGCTAACAGTTGTAGTATTAGGAGCATTTCCTTGCTGTTTTAGTGAAAATATAGTTTTGAAAGTTCTAGGAATGTTTTTCCTACATTATTGCTTGGTTGTAAGAACAATATTTAAACATGTTTTAATTCTGTAGAACCGTTTTTAAAAGGTTCCACAACCTATGAGATGTGTGTAAAAATACATAAAAATATACATTTGAGTGTGTGTGTGTGTGTGTGTGTCCAGCATGAGTCTAGCATCTCTCCACCATAGTCTTCAGAGATGAAGATAAGCACTGCTGTTCTCTTATAAACATATCAGCATGATTTAGTTTCTTTCAGACTTTGTCCTTCTCTGCTAGTTCCCATGTTTACATCTAATAATCGATTGTCGACAAAGACAAAGCTTTATGCTTGTGTGCAGATTGTCATGGTGGGCAGATATTGACAGCCTGTTCCTCACTTCTAATGCTGCCTCAGAAATCAGTGACTAGCTGGAGGGAAGTATTGGACCTTGCAGACCGCTGGCAAGAAAATGAGTTACGTCAGGGCTTGACTTGAATGCTGAGAATTACAGACACCAGATCCAAATGAGAGGTGTGGATGGAAATGGGGACTGACTAATGCCTGTAATTTGATCCAATAGCGCTGATGACATTCGTTCTAAATTGCAAATTGCTTTGGAAAACAATTTCATCCTTATAGCATTGCACCGCACAAGACGGGCAGCTAATCAAAGCTAGACAAGAAAAATCACATCTTCAAAACAGCTTCCACAAGCATCCACCGAATGTGCAGTCGGGTCCAAAAGCCAGGAACCACATTGAAAATGTTTAGAATGGACCTCATTAAAGTTTTAGCATGCAAAGTAAATTATAATGTGAAATATTTATGATTCTGTGCCGTTTCTGGTCATTAATCAAATAAGCAAATTGGCGACAATCCCTTTGTACGAAAGGTCAGATGTTCTCGCTTCCATTGAAGCAAACGAGATGCTCTTTAGAAGTTTCTCCAATCATGCTGAGATATCATGGATCACCAGGCTTTGTGAGTTGTGTGGTCCATGCGTCCTTGACTCCATGCTGTCATCAAAACAAAAGAGAGACACATCAAATGCTGAGAGCTCTCAAATTCAGGCTAATTTTACTGTTTAGCATTTCTTTACCGCTGAAAGGTTGATATCGGTTCACTTATTATGTTGATACTGTTATTTGTTATGCCTAAAATTATTCATTTAAAAACATTCAAAACAGAAGCATTATATATATATAAGGGATATATAAAGGGGTATATAGGGAACCTAATGTCTCTTAGGCAGCTGTCTATATGAGGAAAATAAATGCAAAAATGTTTCTGTGAGGTTTAGCGGATTGAATATACAGTGTGTATTGTTTAAAAGTCACTACCTCTTTCAAAAGATCCCACAAAGCACAGAAACGGTGTATGTGTGTGTGTGTGTGTGTGTGTGTGTGTGTGTGTGTGTGTGTGTGTTGTCATATGCTGAGATAACACAGAGTGTGGACTTGTGACAGAACAGTTAGGCCCTGGGGCCAGAGCTTCAGGCTGGTGATGTAATGCGGCGCTCCTGTCAGCATATCACTGTGAGTTTTACTAACTTATCTTCTCATCACAGAACTTCTCTGGCTAAAAACCTGCAGTTTATTCTGTTTAAATCATCTGTATTCCTGGAAAATAATGGAGCACGGACAGTAGAATGGAAAGTGTCCCTGTTAGTGGTGCTTTGTTTGTGGCTGATTTTGTTTGCTTGCTCCAAAACGTTTAGCTTTCGTGAAAAGAAAGATGTATTTATAGTTGTTGAAGCTAGAAAAGTTTAACGTCTGTTTATATAAGTGTGTGGAGAGCAGTACATGGTCAATGTTCTCAGATTTTTGTGTTTTCCTTGAAAACAAGAAGGTGTCTCAGCGCTGGTTTAATGAAAGCACATTTTAATGATTTATGTTGTTTGTTTTTGAAGATTATACTGTACTATCACGCACTAAGGGGGAGGAGGGGTTATAATGAACGGATGAAGATGTTAACAAACTAAAGATGAATTTCAACCAAGTTTCCTGCTGCTAGCATTTAGTTAATTAGGACCAAGCCAGGAAGTTAATAAATAAAAATGAAACAATTAAAAACGTCCCAGTTAAGATGAAAGGCTATTGTTAGCCTTGATTTTTGTAGGATTTCCTTTCTTCTGAGGCATTTTTTTATGTTTACTAAAGGTTCAGGGTTTGGCCTCTGCTGCCCCTGCTGGTGGATGCAGGAACTACACCAGCTGGGTGCTGTATGTAAATGAAGTTTGAGCAAACAATGTTTCACCATTGCAAAGCTGTTTAAAAATAGTCATGAAAAACATTTTATTTTTCAGAGTTTACTATTTCAAGGGAGTTTTATTGGTTATCTAAGTTGTGTTTCACTTAAGCATCAACAGTCTAAGATGTTTCTCTTCCATTGTAGTATATATATATGTTGGTGATCATTTTTGGAGGCCTCATAAAGCATAAAATTCATTAATATATTTCCCTGTTTGCCTTTCTTGTCAAAGCTCAGGATGGTTACAAACCCTGAGGAAATTGTAGACTGTGTGTGTCCTGTGGAGCCATCAACCAATCAGTGCTGTCATAACATCTCCTGCATCTCCACAGTGATTAATCACAGTGATTAATGACATGTACAGCTCAGGTGATTGGCTGAAAAGAATCTGGCTGCAGAGTCAAACAGACAAAGGACTTCTATTGAGATGACTGGAAATACAAATAAAGGCCTTTCTGAAGGTATTATAAACTATAAAATTGTCTTATTTAGACAATTCTGTAAATTCTATTTGATAAATATTCCCGTAATTTAAAGATATCCAATCCTCATGATGCAAAGTGTACCTTTATGCAAATATTGTTTATGAATATTCAACAGCGATTGGAAATGAACAGCACCGATTGGCTTTTCTTTGTTCTTTACTTTCAAGTGCTAATCAGAAAAAAGTTGTATAGGTAGGGGATTTGAACTGGTCCAGAGGTTATGGGTGAAATTAAAGGCAAATTAACATATCATCACAAAGAGATGTGCTATTTTAAGTGCTAAATTTCTTTGTATCATTTAAATTTCCCTAAAATGAAACCAAATAATTATCATTAGCTGCTCTTTTCATCCACACGTTTTGTGCATGTTTGTTTCAAGATCATAGGAGAACGCTGAAAACTCAAACAGCGCCTTCTAAAACTCTTTCCAATCTGTTTCAAGGCCATAATTATGCTTCTATTGAACTATAATAAGAATGAACCATATGCCTTCATCTGTCTGCCTTTTACTTTCAAAGGTATTGCTTTCAATATCTTTCTTTCTTTCTGGGAATGTCTAAAATGGTGGTTTTATCCACAATTTCTGTCAGAATAGCGCTGCAGCACAGAATCCAGACCGGCCTCTTTGGGTTGAATTGCAGCCTGGATTATCAATGATGTAGTTAAACCGTTTTTCTCATTGCACTAATAACTGAACCACCCAGAGCCAAGTGGCATCAGAGAAAATGTTTTTCCTCTTTTTCATCCTTACTGCCAAAACATATCGAGACTATAAGCAGCCTGTGTTTCTTCACAGCTTTAATTGTTGACAAGAATGCTTACTGTGTTCTACACGCGCCACATTACTGAAATAAACACTGGTGTCGTCCTCCGAGGCCTGTCCCACATCTTGCATCATTATATGTTGTTGGCTATGCAAATGTCTGAGTTTTTTTCTGTAAGATTTGTTTGCACGCTTTTTTACAGAACATAGACATAATGCAGAGGTTTCCATCTTCTTGGAGAGCTCGGATGCTTTTCCAGTGCCTGCAAGCTTTGAGGACTTCATAAAGATTGTAGTTGCATATTCAGAAACGCTGTGACTGCGGAGACACGGCGAGATTAAGATTCAGCATAATTAAATTCTGAGGGGATGGTTATTTTCTCTCTCCCATGCCTTTCTCATAAAATCTGCTTCACATTTGAATGCATTTTGCCCCTTTCCTAGACACAAAAGCAGAGACTTTAATGAGCTGTCGCTCTAGAGGAGACCGACGTGCAACATATGAGACTAATGCAATTATTCATTGATCCCCAAGATTCCCAAAAGGCTTTGATGTTATTGCCAGACAGAAACTTCGGGAAGGCAGAGCAACACTAACCAAAGGGCTTATCCGTAAATGGGACGTTTTTGTCATGATGTATTTTTGATGGTCTCGTAATCTGTGACAAAATCAGCCTCTTGCATTAGATTGTTACAGTGGCTGTCCAAGTCGCTTTTGATCTTCTTGAACGTTCTTGCCAAGCATGAATGAGGTTTAGAGAGAGACTTTATTCAATTAAAAAGTTGCATGTCCTTTTCTCGCTCGGACCTCCTTGACACAGCGGTCTTCAGCTGTATGCTGAGGCGCTAAATCAGTCAGCCGCAGATGTGGGTGAAGATCTGTGCGGTTTCCAGGTCCCAGATCAGTTTGATATGGCCGTAATGGGTCTGATCAAATCAAGGTACTCCAGCTAATGCTGTCAACAGGACGCCTCATATCAGAGGCGAATGCAGTTATCGGGAGAAGCACATGTCCCTTGTGAGGAGCCACGGTCAAATTCAGCAGCGCTTGCAAGAATATTGGAAGCACTGGAGATGTTGTGCAGAGGTTAGCTGCTTTATTTTAAAATATTATAATACAAATATTATATGCTAATATTATAATTCTATATTATTTAATACATATAATATTTTATTTAAATCTATTCTTATATAAAATATTTATATATGAAATATTTACATTTTATTTTATTAAATGTGTGTATTAATTGTTTTTTATGCCTCAGATTATATTGTTTGGCCTGAACCCAAGTTTGACTCCACCGCATCTCACTCTCAAAGTGAACTCACTTCGCTTTGCTTTCACACCAGCCGAACGAACTGAATTCTGTTGTCAGGTGATTTCCGGTCTGCACCACAATCTGTGGCATGCAAGGCCTCTTAGTTTGTTTCTTCCTCGCACACCTTGATTTATTATCTCAATCAGGTATGGTAAACACATCTGTTTGATTTATAATGCTCTTCCTCGTTCTCGAGCGCTTGTGAAAGAGTCGCACCGGAATGAGAATACAAGCTAGCTATTTACCGTTTCAATTACCTCATTCACACCCGTGCGTAAAACGCCAGAGATACATAAACATCAGAGAAAATTCATAGCATCAGATAAATCTGTCAGAGGCCTCCTTTAAGCTGTTTTTACAGGCTGTTAAAGTATCTCGGACGCAAGCCATTTTAGCCATTTTTCCTCTAGCTATCAAGCAGGAACAGTAAATGAATGAAAAACCAAAATAAAAAAGCCTGATGAATCAAATTCAGAGAAGTGACAGGAAGATGAGCTGAGATGAAGAGCAGCTGGGTTGTGCAGATAGGGCCGTGACATCAGCTGCTCCTGGCAGAGAGATGCTCAATTGATTTGTTGTGGAGGCTCGCATGTTCCAAGGCCCCCATATCCCCAAAGGTGCCTGTTGGAACATGGCGGTACCATCATCAAACGCATACTCTCATAGAATTGATTAGAAGAGGGAGCTTAATGTCTGTTCAGGGCATTGTGCTGGGGGCTATTTCAAAGCCCTTGAGATTCTCCTTCTATTGTCCTCTTTCTGCTCTCTAGAGCGCAAGTTTGGGCGCCGAAAATAGCCGAAGCTTTCAAACAAGAATAGCGGCAACATTAATGGGCTCCTTATTATCGCCGTACCTGCGTTACAGTAGAAAATATATAAGAGTTGATATCAGGGTACAATGAGATGAAGGATTCTTTAGATGTTTTGGGGAAAAAACTTCAAAGAACCTCACAGATGGAGGAGAAGAGCCTTAGCTGGTGTCGTTTTTCTGCTTGCTAACCATTCTTTCCCATCCTATAGTCCTAGAGTTGGAAAAAAAACACGTGAACGTGAAACTTCAGAAATTTCTGTTGGACCATCTGCTGTGCATATGGCAGACACTTGTTTCATGTAAGTTAAGGTAACCGTGGAGATATTGTATCGTGGCATATTCAGTACAGAAAAGACACATACAGGTGTATGAAGGTGAGCTTTATATAGCTGATATTCCAGCTCATTAAAAGAATGTAATTGGATTTTTAAGGGATTTTGTTCTAAGGAATTTAAGTGATTCAAATTGGATTTTTCCTTTGCTATACGTATCCAATCTATGGAAAGATACATAAAGGTTTATCAAGGTGAGCTTTATGTAGCTTAGATCCCAAAAGAAAGGATGTATTATTTATCAGAAAGAATGTATTTTTTCTCTTTTTTTGTTGTAGGTTTTTCTTTAGCATGGACTCAGTTATAGTGAATACATATAGCAAAGACCCAAAGATTTATGAGGGGCTTTATGTACCTCAGATTCAGTATGTTCCTTCTCCCCAAAAGAACGTGATTTTTTTTCCAAGGCATTTTAAATTTTGCCTTTGCATAGACTCAGCTAAATAATACATGTGTTCCAGTGATTTTTAAGAGTGTTTTTGAGCCCTTTCATGTTCCTGTGTGTGTGAACTTTTGATCCATTTTGAGTGATCTCCCAGAGAATTGTGTGCTTAAAAAATTCTTTTATTTCACATTGTTAGGTTATTAGTGTTTTATGATGCAATTGACTTACGATGGAGAACACAAAGCAGCCAAGCCCAGCTTGATTTACCTCAGAAGATATTTCAAACTCAGCTTAGGTCCACAAACTTCTGAGTTATTTTTGATAGTTGTTGCTAGATGCATTTACTTCTTGTTAGTTCATAACACACTAAATGTGACTTAATGTATGTGGGAGTCGCCTTTTAATTGTGTAAAATCAGGCATACAGCCATTCAAATTCTCTATTGTATGTTATGTCGCCGATCATGTCTTACATGTCCTTCAGGATAAATTGAAATGCTAACTGTAGTCCAGACTTCACTGCCCAGCATTAATGTCCTTGTAATACTGTATATATTTATAAACAAATGATATATATGTGATATGTGGTCACAAGAGATTGCCTCTGTCTCCCCAGGATCTTCTAAAAACAAATATTCTATTTGCGGTGGTTAATGTTTTATTTAGCAAACAAACTGGCCCGTTGCATCCGTTTTCTTGATACCCAGCACAAATCTGTACCTCTCACTATAAGACATTATTTTTTGACTCACTCAGGCATGTAAGTGTGTGATGTAAAACATTTTTGCGGCTGGCAGTTTGGCCTATTTTGGCTGGGTTGGTTTTTATTGACATTGTTTTTACTTTTGACTGCTTCAGTGAAGTTAATTGCTTCAGCACTAGAAAGAGGAGAAAGTTTAAGGTTGGAAAGACACTGGAAATAGCTGCACAATTGCGAGCATCAATATTAAAAGCCATGCGCTGGCCTGTACTGCTCTTGTGTTCTGGGCCGCTGTCCGTGGTGCTGAACCCGCCGCTGTTTATCATCAACAAGAGTCTGACTCCCCTATTGACTTTCCTTGTGTTCATAGTTTAGAAAAACAAACACATAATTGCAAAGCTGAAACTTTCAACACTGAATTTTTACTGTTTATTTTAGGTGCCCATAAATTGTAGCTAAATTGGTAGAGCATTACATACTCATAAAATGTATAGCTTGACTGCACCGTAAGATAAAACAGCTGTCAAATGCATGCATGTAAATGTATTTTTTTGTCAGTGACATCTCTATAGGGAGGAGCTTGCAGGGGGTGGAGCCTTTGGTGGGTGGGGCTTGCATGGGGTGGAGCCTTTGGAGAGGTGGGCTTTGGGAGAGGTGGCGCTTCAGAGGAGGTGGAGCTTGAGTACAAGTGAGATCTGGTCTAGGTTAGGTTGGTTAAGTTCCAGAAACTAGATAATGTTTAGAAAATTGCTTATGAAATATTTACCTAAAGCTATTTTTCCATATAATAGCACAAAAAAATGTCACCCAAAGTGGCACCCATTGAAGCTCTGCTATAGCTTTCCTGAGAGGGTAACTAACATTATTCATCGTTCAGCATGTCTACATATTATAAAATAAGAAGGAATAAACACTTTTACCATCTGATCTTGGGATTTTAAAGTAAATTTTTTAAAGGGCACAAAAGCAGCGAGGTTCAAACTTATACAAGTAAAGAAATAAGTATATTTGTTTTTAAGAAAGACTGATAGAAACCAAGAAGAAGAAAACTGCTGCTTGTTCCACTTGAACTAAAATGACAACACAGTTGTTGTTTTCCTCGTGGGACAGAGTTTGTTTGTGGGACCTGTGATATGTCTGATGTGTTTCACTGTGAAATTGCAGGAAGTACCACTTAAGACATCTGACGTAAAGTAATGGGCTGTCGGTCAGCCTCCCTCAGGTTGTTGTAGAAGATATACAAAGACACTAACAGTTCAGCCAGACAACTGTAGACTCTTGAGTGCGAAGCAGATTTAGTGATCTATCGCTCACATTTTTCTCTCTCTCTTCACGACTTTCCCTTCGTTCTACAGTTGGCACAGCAGAACTGCAGTCCAAACAGATCCAGGCCAGGGGAAAGGAGTTGAAATTGCAGTTTCTGTTGGTAAATAATGCATGTCTCCCCTCTCTCTCTCCCTCTGGGACTGCGTGGTGCCTCGTTGTAGTAGCAGGAGTGATTTATATAGTGTCTTAGAGGGCCACTCCGGATAGCTTTTCATTATTGCTGCAGGCCTTGCAAGGGACAGTTAGTTAGTCTCATTCCTCGAGGGTCATGTTTCCTCTGTTTTCATGTCTCTTCCGGATTGCACACTTCATCACATATCAGCCGGGTGCTTTACGTATCGATTCTTCTAAGAACTATTAACCGGTGAGAAAACAACATCTCCAGCGAGTGATGTCTCAATGACAAGTGACATGTTATTACGCCTACATGGCGATGCTCAAAACGTAGGCTCTGTTTCAAAACCTAGCGAGCGGCCTTCCTGTTTGTGTTGTTCGTAGAGTAAGGGGACATCCTAATGAAAATGGATGGCTGTGAAAGCTGCAATCAGTAACTTTTGCTTCTTTGTCGCCCTCTCTGTTTGAAACATAAAATTGAAGGTTACATACAATTGAAGCCAAACTTACATTTCCCAGGAATTCAGACCCAAAATTTCTAGTTATTTACTTGCTTAAGAACTGATTTTTGTTTATTTTTAACAAATAGCTTTAAATAAGCTTTAAAGAAAAATGTCTTGCTCATTTTATTCAGGGGGCGTGGTGTCAGTGGCAAATTTGGCATCTGTCTCACTTCATCCGCCATCTTGGATAGATGTGTTGCAATGCATTCTGGGAATTCCATAGGATGAAATCAACGATGCCTCAGCATTTGACCAAAAGAAAATCTTATTTTAGAACGCAGTATAATCATGCCTTGAAATACTGCCTACTAGGCAGGTTTTGGAACGCATCCATGGCGTATGGGGTTGAAAACTGGGCCAACCGAAGCCCATCAGCACGTACGGTTAAAAAATAACCACGATTTTTCTGATGCCACGCTCTTTATTTTCCTTGCTCTCTTTTTCATGTGGGTTTTCACTCTTTCAGGCTGTGATTCGCACATATGCAGGAATCTATTCCCTGGGCATGTGCATGAAGAGGAAACAATAGCTTTTTTCATGGCTTTCTGACAGCCCCCTCGCCTGCCGCAGACTCCCAGAGACTTGAAGACACAGAATAATGAGAGAAGACGAGTGGTAGTGAAAGAAAGCAGGAAGATTTAGTCTTTCTCTCCATCTGCGTGCTCTGTGGCAATGTCCCGTTTCTGCCCCGCTGATTCCCGGGCGGGGGGTGTGTAGCCCAGGGGTTGTGAGGAATAATCATAAATATATTAGGGCTGTCACAAGATTTAAGTAATTTAAAAGTTGGTATTTTTAATTAATGGCTTAAATCGTTCAGTTACTTTAAGCAATGAAAACAGATGTACAAAATACAGAATGAAAAATGTTACATAAATTGTTATATTTTAAAACAATATTAACTTCATACGTTAACAATTTTAATTTCTGTTTTTATTACTTATTGTATAGAAAAAATGTTATTTTTTAACATTTTGTTCATTTTAATGATATTTCTAGCTGTTTAGTAGCTGATGTTTTTTGAAGAGCTACGCTAGTCATGCGCTTTAGTCACTCAGTTTTATTGTTTTATTTTTCACAGAGGCTCAAAATTCCCTCCGGCTCATTGCCAAAGAACCCAAGTCCCAATTTTTAAATGCTGGTCATGTTTCACTTTGTCACCTGAAAAAATAATGGAAGGTTTGTGGCATTCTCGTTTTTTTTATTTTAACACTTTGTGATTCGCCGGCGCGTCACGCTCTGTGCCCCGCGTGGCAGTAAACATTTATATGTCTGTTTGTCTCCAGAGTTCTGCGTTTCTACCAGAATCCATTAGTTCACATTTTTCTCAGCAGCCCAGCACAACACATCGAGGAGCGTGTGAACTGATTGGATATTGCAGGTGTGAGGCTGGCTGTCAAGGTGGGTGCGGGTTGTGAGAGACCCTTGTACCGCCTCATCGCTTTCCTTGGTGTGAAAGTGGCTGGTGGGCATTCTGGGTGCTATAGCTTGACTTGGTCAGAAATCGAATAGACATGACACATTCATTGACCCTGTGTGTTTGCTATCCTGTGGGCTGTAAGTCCTGACCCATAATATCCTGTTTACCTCAAACTACGGTCATACTGACAGAGATAAAGTCGCTGTGGGTTGCATTTTCTGTGTTGTTAGCCGCTAGTGGGCTATTCTTATTCGATCACTGTGTCCTGCTGTATCTGTTGGTGTAAATCTGCATTTCAATAACAACCAGTTATTGTAGTTTTTATCTTATTCATTTTTTAAATAATAGTTTTAACAATTTTAGTTTTTATATTAATTTAAGTGATTAAAGTTTAAGTTTAATCTTGTTATGTGCTTTAGTCTTTATATTTTATTTTTTAACATTACTACATAAGATTCATTTTCAGTTTCATTTTTAGTTTAATTTTTTCCATTTTTTCAGTAATTTACGGCCTCAGGTTAACATTATTCCGGTTTACTGCTAAGGCAACATTTATAAATTTTGTTTTGTGTAAGTTTTAAACAATATATATGGAAACTAGTTGGGTAAACTATAATAACCTTGGTTTCCAAATTGCATGGCTGCTCATTTGCACAGTGTTGAACTCTGCTTGACTTTGTTGTATCACAGATGGTGTCATCCGAAATGGCCAACGGTCACTGAAAATAAATGACTTCCTGTCATTTTGTCGCAGAGGGACCATCAAGCGCCCCTTTGTTTTCGTTCCCTAATGACAAAATCAACATTTGCATGTTTGTAGCATAAAAAATTCACACTCTGAAATTCTCCTACAGTCTAGACAATTCCTAAGTGAGTCCCTCATGGCCGGATAGATTCTGTTTATTATACCCTGTTCTTTCTCTCTTTAATTTGCATGTAATGTTTATGTGAGGAAAACGGAAAAGTAAATGATCTGCCATGTGTGTTGAGAAAACTACATTCCTCCTCGGAGACTTTAGTATTAAATAAGCCTCATAAATTCTTGACATTGCAGCACATTAATGCAGACATGCCACGAACACGGCTGTACAGGAGCTTTATTTACATAAATAAGAGAGATGTGTGGGGATTTTTGTTTTGTAACTATTTCTGTGGTGAAAAATTACCAGAAGTCAGTGAGTAAGTACAAAACAGATCAGTGATTAGGGGTTTAAAACGTTACAACAGTGTTTAAAGCGTTACAACAGCATGTTTATAATAGTGACTTATAATTTGAGCTGTTCAGTTTCTCAGTTTGACTTCAGCATAAGTACAATGATAAGTATGTTTTGAACAGAGATGGCGACAGAGAGGCAAATGTTAAAACTTGCAGCTTTAAAGGAAAAAAGTTTCAAACTTAATTCAATTCGCAATTCAAGGTGAAATACAAACAAACAGAAACAATTAGCCCCAGTTATATCAGAGTACCTGACAGTCCAGTACAGTAATAGAGTCTGTTCTTATGAAGGACAGACAGCACAGCTTTTCTTCTGCTCTGACTAAGGACTCATTATGCTTTTGTGACAGCAATCTGGCTTGTAGCTCTGTCCTCAGGCTTATAGCATTTCCTGCCTTTTTCTGTAGTATTGGAATAGGACAATAAGTCAAGGCCTGCAGGGAAATAACAGTGTAGGGCCTAAATCACAGAATGCAAATAAACTGCCCGGCTGGAACGTGAATGGACAACAGATTCGACTGGCACACAGAACGTCACACCTGCAATGATCTGAACTCTGTGTGAAAACATGCGACCGTCTGACGGCGCTAATTAACGCGGCCTGGGTAAATGTCCAACCCTCATTGGCTAACATTTTACAACGTTCAATTTGTGTAGTCTGCCACAAACAATTAATATTCTGTTAAACCTGTCAGACTCACGCAGTCTGAGAAGTCAGCACTCCTGAGTCCAATATTGGTAATTAGCATGTAGCTTCTGGAGAACAATTATTTAATCAAGACAAAGTCTATAATCCAGGTAGAACAGGAGGAGCAGAAGTTCTGTAGGTGCTGAGTTAGTTGTCAGAGAACCCATTAACTCACCCGTACTTACTTTAGCAAAACAGTTATTTGCTAGTTTCCAGCTGAGTCCTCAAAGTAGTTGGTTGGAATGAACAGGATTTACAGTGTATATGCAATTAGACAGTTTTACACGTTGAATTTGACTGAAAATATCTTTGCAGATACTGAACTGCAACAAATGTTTTTCTCCTTTTG
Source organism: Yasuhikotakia modesta (assembly GCA_036877545.1). NCBI lineage: Eukaryota > Metazoa > Chordata > Actinopteri > Cypriniformes > Botiidae > Yasuhikotakia > Yasuhikotakia modesta. The sequence goes on along the minus strand of JBAJNP010000415.1, from coordinate 83,761 downwards.
TTTTTTTGTCCTCCAGTTTTAGTATTCAAACATCCTTATAACCTGATATGGTTATTTGAGAAGCATGTTATTTTCACTGTTAGATTATGCAGTTTTTTGCTGAAGACATAATAAATAAATCTAATTATAATGGGAAAAGTTATTTCTTGTTTTAAGCAAACCTCACTAACTATACAATCTTATTATTATTATTATTGCAAGCAGTAGTATATGAAGAGATACCTGAAAGTTGTCATTTTTATTGCATTTAAAATTATTCATATTTATATTCATTTTTTAAGTCTATTTTGTGTTCCCTTAATGGTTTTAAATTTTGACGTCATAATATTTTAATATATTCAAATATATGTACATTGAATTAAATGTAAAGTGATATTATTGCACATTGTAAAGCTGAATTCTGCTTGGTAAAGTTCCAGGTTTTATTCTTGTACCGAATCATTGTAGTCAGAACTTGTAGTGAACAGAAAGGTATCGGGACACAGCCTAAAAAACAACATTGCCCTAGAAGAGACTGTATTAAGAAGTTGTCTGCAGATCTAGCGCTACAAGCGCCATACAGGAAGTCATGTGTAAAATTAGCGGCTGCTACGCTAGAGTGTCGCATTCTGAAAGTGGAGTTACGGTCATGACCGCGAGGTTTTGATCAAATTCAACATGACACTATACTGTCTCGGTGGAGAAAGAAGTCTTAAGGAAGCACTCATGATGGAGGCTTTTTCACACGCTCTTTGAATACGAGTGACATTTTTGGTTTATCTTTGAAAGCTTTGCGCATACATTCCAGTTTAGAAGATTCTCTTTGAAGATTCTCTTTAGCTGCCATAACATATTACAATCCGGCTAGATTCCCTATATGTCGATACCGCATGACAAACAGAGAAACTACTGGAAAACCAGATTTGACACATGGTGGAAAACTCGCTTGGGAACACTAGGAGAGATTTAATACTGAATGAAGGTTTTTGTTCTGTAATTAACTGTGTCAAGCTCGGTTCAATTGGCAGAGACAAAGTCGCACTCGAAAACAAAATGATTTGTAAATAATAGGTCTGTTTCCCGCTCAAAGTTGGTTAAAAATTAATAAATAAGGAGCTTGGGATTAAGTCTTAAATAAGCCTTATATTGCTGAGCATGTGAGACTGATGAATTTTTGAAGGCTTTGTCGCAGGATAAACTCATTTTTTTATTATTTTTTTGCGGCCGTGCAGAAAACACGAGGAATGATTACTTCAAATCTGTATGTTAATCCTTAGTAACCTGCCTGACACAGCATCATCAGAAAATAAAGGCTAAATCCGTCCTCTGGATTACTGATAAGCCTGTCTCTGATCGACGCTCCTGTCATCTCTGTAATAGGTGGAACCTAAGGAGGGCTGTAACACACCAAGTTTATAGTGAAGCTGAAAATTGCTTTTCCCTCTTCTTAAGCGCGACATTACAGCACTTTCTCAAAACCTGAAAGAGTAACATCACACAGTTTGAGAGCTATAGGTAGTTACAGACAAACAGACTTTGTGTCTCTGGCAGTGGAATCTATAAGAAATAGTGTTTAATGTTAATTGTGTGAATACAGCATATGCACCGATGGATTATGAAATATGACCAGGAATTTGCATCTATGAAGTCAGTAAGGTCTATTTTGATTTGTGATGTTGAAATACTGAAAATAAAAACAAGCAAATTAACGTTACGTTTCATAAAGCGCCCAGTTTCACAATCATAAAGTTGCTGATTGGTCGCATCGCGCACGTCAACATTGCTGGATTCCATCAGCGTGTTAAGCTGAGACTGTCATTTTTAAGTTTATTTTACTCTGCTTACACTCGCTTTGCATAATTTACGCAGCCGTTCCTTTATTTAGCTGTGCCACCATCACATCCAGATGGCGAGAGTCTCTGTCCAGAGCGGCAGGTGTAGTGCACAGAGACGGTCTCTTCTGATACGCTCCAAACATATGCAGACACACAGATCTGCCGCGGCCCGTAATGTCTTTTGGACCATCTGTGTGCTGGCGCTCTCGCCCGCCCCTGCCTGTTCGCATCTGCGGAGGGATAAAATGAAATATTCAAATGACGGATCAACTGAATAATTATTGTCTTCATTCTGTGATGTGTCTTGTTGTCATAGTTCAGTCTGTCGCGATTACAGGTTTCGTATTAGCGGATTTAACAGTTTGACAAAAAATAACATTTGTGATTGTCGTCATCACAAGTAACAGTCCTGCTAACAGGGAACGTTCTCAGAATACTGGCTAGTGTTCTCAATACGTTCCTGCAGTAATATCAGTAGAACGTTCTTTAACATTATATATCATATATTAAATGTTTTAAGTAGTGAAACGTTTAAAAGTAGTATAGATTGAAAATTGATTGAGCATGTTTATATAATGAAGCAAAAATATTAATAAAATGTAATTGTTAGCTGGTAGGGCAGATACTGTCCATTTTAAACAACTGAGCACCATAACATTGTTATTTAGGCCAGATTGTAAGCAGTTCTCAAAAACAGCAGTAAACATCTTTTTTATCCATTTTCATTTTTCTGTTTGAGCTATAACACAATATTTTTGTCACTGTGATATAAGTAAGTCTTACTGTAAGGTGAAATGAATGCAGTTTTATGCACAGATTCAGTACATAGCGCACACACAGTTAAGGGAACGAAACCCATTTGTAGATTCCATGTCCCCAAAAGACTCATGTTCTCTCCGGTCCGAGGGATTACGGCTGAGCGCTCACAAAAGTCTCACTCTTCTCTCTCATAGCCTCCTATTGTCACCTTGTCCTTCAATCTAAGCCTCATTTTTAGACTGCAGAATGACACTTATATAACATGTTTTTGTATCCTCATTGACTAAACTTATATAACAACTCAATTTTATTCAAGTGTGTGGGTGATTATAGGTGGGGAAATGGATGAGTTTGTTTGTTTTTTGGTCTGTATGGTTGAGTTTTCCTAGATTTCTGCACTGTAACATTTACACGGACAGGAAATAAGTTTTCTAGTACAAGCCTCGCTGTCTGTTGTCTACATAGCCAGCTGCCTTCTAATCCGGCATCCTAATTGAAAACTAGGGGACTTCACAAGGCGGCAATCTGGTGAGCTCTACATAGTTGTTGTATTAAAACGCTCTTCGTACTTCTTAAATTTTATGACCTATATGATAACATAATTTTATGTTACTATGGGTAAAATAATACTACAATAGGTAAAATAGAATATAATAACAGTACTAGTAGTTAGTTAAATTTGTTTAAACTATTTCTCAATTTTTGTTATTTTTATATCACTCCAGAATTAACCTTTTACTTAGCCCACCGCAAAGCATTGTGGGATTGTAATGCATGCAGTGCTGCCCTAAATCTGGCACAAAGAAGTCACCTTAGAAGGCGACTAAAGTCATGCATAATCATGCAGGCTGCTTCTCCGAACGGCTTCTGCGTTGAGTGTGCATCTATGATGTCTGGTAGACTGTTAAGCAGGCTTTGAAATATTCACACATGCTATTAACATGGGGGTTGAGAATGATTTTTTTCTTCTGCTTCAGGAAATGGAAGATCTCACGTGTGCTGTCCTTCTTGCAGAGCATGACAGACTCTCCTCGTATCCCCTTGGTCTTTACTGTCCTTAAGCACCAGGTTAATGTACGCTCCAGACAGTATATCCACAGCATTATAAGCAGGAGTGCTTCATGGCTGCCTTTTCCATTAAATTTACCCTTCCGTTTATTTTTCTGTGGCATGGTGAATGGGAGACAGGAAGACCCACCTGATCCGTAATCAGTTTAGCGTTTCAGCAACTTGATGTAACCTTTTCCATGATGACATGTCCACAGATGACACATGAATGACAAATACCTTGTTCGGAAACTTAAGCCACACTGTGTATGTATGAAGTATGTGTATATAAGGAAGGTCATTGCATTAGATGGCAAAATACGACACAAACAGAAAACCTTTTCCAGGAACTAATGTTACTTTTCTTTGTAAGAAGGCATATCCAGCCATACTTGAATGAAATTGAGTTGATATATAAATGTAGTCTGTAAGAGAGTACAAACACACTGTGTGTGTGTGTGTGTGTGTGTGTGTTTCACCGATATTTGACGAACAGAAAGTATTTCATGATCTAACGCTTTGACTTACTTTTCTAAATGTGGCTTTAGCATCCAATACTTTAAATCAGCTATAAATCTGCCCATTGGTTTGACCTTTGAAACCAGAGGCACTCAGATGTTCTCTGTCCTGATTTGGAAGCTGGAACATGGCGGCACGAGTTTAATCCCACAGTTCCAATCTGCCAGAAAATGTCCCATCCAATCATGGCTTTGTCCTCCCCGGTGGTCTTGGAATGAAAATGAGTGACAGCATGTGAAGAGCATGTGATAGTCACATCGGGGAATATTTACCAGTGGCCGTCCTGTTGTTTGTGTCTCCATTTTTCACACCCCTTCCTCATTACAGCTTTGAGTTTTCCTCAGGCAGGTGTATCAAGCGAACTGGTTAGCCTTTTGACAACTGTTAATAAGGTGGGTGCCCCAAATAGATACATAAATATATGAAATGTGTACTTTTGACTGCTTAGGTGCCTCATTACTGTAGTTTTATTTGTTATGACACACAAAATGTGTAAAGGCTGTCAGAAATATTCTTATTCTGGAGACACATGACAGCAACTTTAAGACTGGATCTGTGTAATGACACCTGCATGGTGGTTGTGCTGTGTGTCTCTCTGTCTCTGTGTGTTTAACTCACTGCTAACTCACATTTTTAGTTTTCCGGTCACGCTCACCTTTTAAACTAGAAAAACTTTTGCATGCCCCCGAACCTCAAGTCTGAAACTTTTTTTGTGAGGCAGATACATATAATTTTTTTTAATTACAGACAATGGCTTTCATAACACCCCAAAATAAAAGAGTTAAAGCAATGAGTCCCAATAATCTGTGGTTTTCAGTGAATTTAGAACAGCTAAGGGGCAACGTTCAGCACAAACCAGAGATTTTTATAAAGCGAAGAGTTTTATATAGTAAGTGCACAGAGATGAAAATGTAATGATAAAGATAAAAAATATTGTTTTACAGAGCAATGTCCTTCCTCAGAAATATCAATAATGAGGTCACAAAATTTGAATGCGGCTCAACCAATCATGATCAAGATACAAATACTAGTTTAAGAAAAGATTTAATACTATGATTACTTATTATCACATTACAGCCCCCCCTTGTGGTCTTTCGACCTACACAAATCTGGTGCATTTAAGTGTAAATCCTAAAATGTGTTTGTTTACATTAGCTCAGTTTCCGCCACATACGCAGTCGAAAACTACTGGATGGCCTGTCCCATAATATCAGGGAGATACCTTCCAAGCTACTGTAACAGGTAACATTCTTACAACATTCTCTAAATGTTAGCAGTAACATTTGGTTATTTAATGGAAATGCCTGAAGTTGTTAGCTGGCTTTCACTTTTGTGAGCGAGATCTGACACGTGCAGCGTGAAATTTATTCGACGTGCCACTCGCTGTTTTCAGCACAGTGAGGGTTCTCGACGCACCTGTGTTTGCAGATGAAGCAGTACAGCGCATTTAAACCTGCAACTGAGTCCTGTGGAGACATAGTGGCAATATCACAGAGACCTACAACAGCTGTGTGGAGAAACACCAAAGGCTGTGCTTTAGTTACACAGCTTTGAATTTGATTTGTCGTGTTGTTTGAATGGTGGTGGCGATACGGCTACGCTTCCAGTTGTACGGCGGTACCGTTTCACGTTTCTTTTCAAAGCCGCCATTGTTCCTACTGTGGGAGCACAATATTAAACCAATTGCCATGCAGATGAGCCGTTCTGTAACACTGAGATCAGCACAATGAGCTGATAGTGTCTTTTTTGTTAGCGGTTTAACAATGTGTCAAATCACACTAAGAACTGTAATAAATCTTATTAAACGCGAACTTTAGAAGTTTAGCAGAGGCGACGCTGGTTCTCCAGTTACATAAAACATGTTACTTCGCTGTAATTAGTCAGATTTGTGTTTACATTGGTTCATTTACAACACATTTAAATTAGAATATGCCAATTAAATTCTTGTTTTATTCAGTTATGATCTTTGTAAGTTTATTAAGCTTTTAGTATTTCATTTTTAGTATTAATTATCACTCATGCTTAATGTACAGTATTAAAAAATATTTTTCCTATTGTATTTAATAAATTAAATGTATTATGAAAATGTTAGTTTTTTCAGTCTTAATTAATTAATGACTTTATATTTATGTCTTTTTTTATTTTGTATTTTCTTGTTAACATCATGAATCAGCCTTTTTCTAACATCCCCAAGAGTCCTCAGGAATAAAACTGGGAACGTACAACGGCATCAGTTATCGACCGTGTGGTGGAACCAACAACATTTGCTAAATTACTTTGACTTTCAGTTTTGTAAATTCCCCTTTATGTGAGTCCAAATCGAGGCCCGGTGTGACGCGTCCAATTCGGTTCAGATTCCAGCTCACGAACTGGCAGATGCTTTTATCCAGTGCGACTTCTTCCAATGCGAAATATAAATTTGATCAGATTATGTGTTCTCTGCGATTCACATTTGGCCTTCAACACTTCTGGCTTTACGGTGTAGTTGAGCTATAGAAGCACTTCTCCAGTTCAAACAGTCTGTGTTGGCTGTGTAGTCCGGTCACCGTTCAGAAGATAAAAGCGAGTCAATAGCAAATACAGGTTGTTTACAAAAGCTTTCTTGCTCAGACCAAGATGGTGTGTTTTGCAGAGCTTTGTATACTATGCACACAAAACTAGATTGACTGTTGGATGCAGTCAATTCACGAGAATTCGGAACAAACAAAGAACCAGACACAGTGTGACTGGATAGACTGGATAGAGAAGCGGTGTAAAACCAGGCGGTTGTGGTCACACGGCAGTTGTACATCATTGTCACTCCTGTTTGCAGCGATAAAGGGTTTCGTACATATACACTCGTTTTTTAAAGAGAGCGACGTCGTGACTATCTTAAATCTTCAAGACCCAATTGAATTTCGTGAGTTTGTTGATATGTGCAGTATAAACACAAGTGATGTTGGCAGCTGGTTCTCTCACGTCATTGACAGAAAAATGACACAAGAATGTTGCTTATTTTTGTGCTGTCAGTCACTAATGTTAGGCCTGTCAGCTTCTCTCAGGTTATGAAAAACGGCAACAGATAAACGTACTGTGGGGTCGTAGCGTGAGGTGAAGATTTGGGTGGAGAAAGGAGTACAAGAAGAAAAACGCTTTTGACCGTCTGTGAGACTGACAGGGTCTCAAAATAGTTGACAGTTCAGAATAACAGTGATACTTTTAAAAGTGATAAAAGTAGGTTAATTATTTGTTGTTTAAATACATGCCAGGCTAATATGCAAAAAAATTCCCCAAAATTCCCATTGGCTAATTTCCCCAAAAAGTTTAGTCACTGTGGTGCTGTTTACTTGAGCAGGTCAGCACAGCAACAGTAGCTCAACCAATAGTGTGTGTGTTAAGAGGAACTAGATGGAGGAAGTGTTAAGTTAACCACCTTAAAACAGTTCATATCTTTGCAGTTTTGTTTGATGCTAGTTTCACAGAAATAACACGCATCATCTTTAAAGATGCAATACAAATGTCTCTAACTCTGGTTATGCAATGTAAAAAATTTATCATCTGTATTTTTGGCTTGTTTTTCTCAGTAAAAACATCAAAATATTCTTAAACAAGGTACATTTACCAGAGAAACAAATGTCTTTTGTTGTCAGAGAACACATCTTAAATTAAGTTTGTTTTTCTTACCTACTGACAATTTGTTTGTTGTGCTAAGCAGTAACTTCAGATCTGTCTTGTTGGTTTTTTTTTTGTTCTAGATTTGCATGGAGAAACTGAAAAAAAAGTGTTTGCCAAAGCAAGACAAAAATACTGATGAAGAAAATGAGTCGCGGTGCTAATTGTCTTTGCTTATAGACATTATTAGGTTCGCTGCTGTCTTGTGTGTACAAGACAATTAGAAAGTCACAACTGTGAATCCCAAACACTGACATTGTGAATACAGCCTGTGCGTTTGTTTACACACAGTTTTGCCCTGTAGCAAATTCTCAGAGCATCCTAATCAATTTTCCTTTCAACTCAAAGTACTGAAGAGAAACAAGTGTAGAAAGTGTTGAAAACTGTAAGTTGAGATGGGATAGATGGGCATGGATGCTTTAACCTGAAGCTCCATATTCCATGAGACCTTGGTAGTTATTAAGGTCATGATCATTTGAATATGGCATTGAATGTGTACTTCTGTCTTCAGGTTGTGTGATATAGCGATAGTCTAAAAATAACCACAGCTCCATGACCCAGCTAACAGGGACGTTCTCAGAAGTTATCAAAAACGTTCTTGAACTTGTAGCTTTTTAACATTATATATGTTTTTATATTCTTAAGTTGTTAGTGGAACATTGTAAAAATTGATAATGATTCTTAGAACAATAACGTAAAAATCTGGATGTTTAAACGTTTCTTCAATCGAATAACGTTTTGAACGTTTTTGTTACTTAATGGAAACGTTAGGGAAACGTTACAGTCTAGCTGGAGGATCCTGAGGGATGGGTGCCACTGCTGAAGTGAGCCGAATGAAGGTGGGAAGAAAGCCAAGTTCTCCATGTGGAACGGCAGCAGAAGGTGCACATTGTTTACACTCTGTAGGGATCTTCTGCCTTGTTCACCCCTACTGTTGTAGACTGCACCCTTCAGAAACCCCCCTTGGTGTTGTGCTGCTTGCTTGACTGCACTTGGTAGTGATCAAAACTGACAGATTGAACACCAGGTATGTTTCTCATATGGGGTCACAATCAACACTCACAGGTAAAAGTAAATAAAATACAAATAAATTGTTCCATTTGTTCTCTATTTAAACTTGTTGCTGCCTGAGAAATAACAGATTTTGAGTCTGATGAATGTGAAAGGTGAGCATGTATCAATATCTCCTGCTATTGTGGGCAGTAAGTTTAGGTTTAAGGAGAGACTGAGAAGGTTTAAGGAAAGACTGAGAAGGCAACGAGATCCTCTAACTCTCCACAGACAGCAGACAACCGCTGTGGTCTGGGCCGTTATGCAAGCCACAGATTTGGTAAAATAAACTGGATGTCCATTTCACCCATGTGGCCTTTTTTCTCAATAATGCAACATTTATCTGCTTTCCTGTTGTGTGGTTGTCTATTTCTTCAATGGCATAGGGGAGGTTGTCGTCAAGACAACAGTGCGGACGGTCGTCTGTGATGGATGTCCTTCCGCATGGGAGTTCAGGCCCGTTTTGATTAAGCGGTGAATTCGTTAGGACCGCATACGGACGCATGCCGCAGAGACGAGTCGTGTAAATGTCTCATCGCCACAGCGATCAGCTGCGTTTTTCTCAAACGTGTCAGTTTCCAAAACCTTTCAGTCTTTTTTCTGCATGTCACGCTGTACATTTGTGCTTATAATGAGGGCTGCCAATGCAAATTTAATAAAACGTTCATACGTGTCCATCTGCGGCTCTTCAGATCCCACAAGTAAGTAGCTGTTTGCATGGGATGCATTTTTGCATTTCATGCTAGGCGCATGATGCATTTCATGCTAGTCCGTGGCGCGCTGCTGCACGGACTAGCATGTAAAAGCACAGAGATTTATTTTCAATTCTAAACTTAATTCTACTTTTGTTGTGTGTTTGAAACAGGGCTCCTGAATTTGACTTTGCAGTCCAGATGAAGCACATTAAACGTCTGCGTCAAACATCTACAATGAATTGCAATAATGCTCATTCATTTAACTAATTTGTTTCCGTTTAGCCAACGTAGCTGCGCGGTGGCACCAAGACACCTTTTGTTTCCTATCGTGCTCTTGACATCTCATTATAGTCCTTTTCTCCTGTCATCATGACAAAGCGAGTGACAGTGTCTGTTTTTCTAGAAAGGCCCGTTTCACGGTTCTGTTTATCACAGAGAATGTCAGAACCTTTACTCTGCCTCTCCCACTCATCGCAGGCTTGCCAATTTTAGCATACGCTCGCTGCTTATCTAATAATTTCATACGTGCTTCAATAAACACAAGCACCCTCTCATTTTATAATGCATGTAAACAAAAAATGCCCCTCACCTTGTCTCTTTGCAATTATAAATTTGGATTTGTTTTTCAGAACAGCAGAGCCTAGGAAAGGATTTCATTGTGATCAAAAACAAACATGTATGTTCTATTTCTTCTGTATCCTTTTGTCATTTATGAAATGGGATTTGGGTTATTTCATATTAAAACGTTAAAAAAGAGAGCAGAATACAATTTGTCATTTATCTTTTAAAATGTTGCTGGTTTTCAGACAGGCTGTGAACCAGTTGCGCAACGACGGCGCAACAATTTGGAGCAAAAACCACTGAAGGAATTTGTATTGAGCATCTGGGTGTATTTCATACAGCGCCACGTTTTTTTTAAAGCGATGTCAGACAAAAAACATCTTGTGTCTCGCTTTTCGGCGCATTTTTAAAAACGTTATTGGAGTCAGCTGCAGCCGCAACCAGGATCGAGCTGAGGGGAAAAACACAACTTTCAAACACAGGTTTGCTTTTAGCAACTGACCTTTCAATGTCACTGTTTCCCTGTAATCCTGTAGCAGAATGCGACAAACCCTTGCAGCAGCCGCATCCTCGCATGCTTACAAGACAGCCAGATGGTCAGGGTAATCTTCTTCTAAAGTGTTCCTGGGATGGTTTTTAAGTGGTGTCACTTAAAAATGCCTCTGGTTGACTCAGCAGCAAAATGAGCACTTTACTGACCTGTCTTTGAGACCTGTGCTTTTGGCTCTGGCTAGCGCTTGTTTACCGTGACATTTGCTAAGCGCCAAGTGCCATTCGTTCAGAAACATGTTCATCAGAACCCAAAGAACACGCAGTAATTGCAGTTATTATGCAGCTGTTTTTAGTGTGATACAATGTCATTTCATTGTTTGTTCCATGTTCAATATCACAGTTGTAGGAAATGTCACAACAACATGAAATTATTTCTAAATCAACCAAGGAAGGCTAAGCCGTTTCATAAATGCTAGCAGGCCACGCCTCCTCCAGAATGCATATAGTTTTGCTAGGCAATGGGACATCCAATCATTGCATTTGAACCAACCAGTTGAACATTTTATAGTTCTGTGACAGAAGATACATTGAAATATTTAGAACCCTTTGCTAAGAGACTTTCAGTTAGCATAACAAAAAATGTTTCCTTCTCTGTTTTAACTTTATAATGAAAGGGACAGCAGTTGTGCTATCAAATAAACATGAATCACATTGAAAACAATATAATGAAACAGATGCCAACTGTTGCTATGCTAGGCGAGACTTACCAAAGCTCAGTAGCTCATGGTTATTGTGAGTCTGCAGACATGTATTATGTAAACATTTTCCTATACTGGTGAATTGTTTAGCCTTTCTGCTCATTGTATCCATAATTCCTTTCCTCTAAAAAGAATTTAAGCAATTATGAGTGACTGTGCTCACTACCTGCTGAAAGCATTTAAGAGCGAGTCTCTGGAGGGCTTATTGAGGCCGTCCCGCACTCGTTTGCGAGGGCAGCATGAATTGTTTGTTCCCATCAAACCAATTTAACACCGTTCTCGTGTCGTTGTTGTTTCCCACACAGAGGAAATGCAGCAGAAAATCCACATTGGCCTGATTTGCAGCACCGGGGGACCAGAATAAGACGCAACGGATAACATCTCAACCATTCGTCGCAAGAAAGACACCTGTCCCGCCAACAAATTTTGCCGCTTCAAAGCAAGCATTAACAGTTCCATTAAAATCTGTCACCCTTCTTTCTCTTCGCGCTCCGAAGAGAAATCGCAGTCATTCAAATGCTAAGCGACTCCTCTCCCCTGTGGATATTAGCGCAGAAAGAATCACGCTCCATCATTTGCCAAGAACGTCGGGGAGGGAAAGAGCTGCGAAATGAGTCAATGGGGCTTCGAACATCCCTCACCTCCGCAATATCTCTTCACATTTCATTACGTTTGCTGCGCCGCAGACCAACAACACGCCGCACACACGTCAGTCATCATTAGGTCGCTACCTTATAGCGCGTTAAATTCCTAACGCGGTGCGTGCAAGTGTCTGGCTGATTTCATCATGCACGACAGGTTTCGTGAAGCTAATTTGAATTCGTCTTTTCACGAGGCCCTAAATAATACACCAATAATAACTCCATACAGATCAATGGAATCATTTTAAAGCACGAGCACTAACTTTGCCTGTGGGCATCGGGTTTTTGAAGTGTCTCCTCTCATTATTTATGTATATGGGTCGAAATACCCGCTGCTATGAGATACTTTTCTTTTTTGTTAATGTTTAATTCTTCTTTCTTTACAGGTTACCGACGGGGGAACTATTAAGCAGAAGATTTTTACATACGATGCTATGTTCAATACCAATTACTCTCATATGGAGGATTATCGCAGGCGAGAAGACCTGGTGTATCAGTCAACAGTACGGTAAGAGCTCCTCTGGGTTAATTATTGTTTAAAAAATTGTTGCATAATGTCATAATCATGGCCTGGTGCTCAGGAGATGATGTGTAAGATGCATATAAACATGCGTTCTGGCCGTTTCTGTTGCATTCTGTTTAGCAGTTTATAGATGCAATAATGTTCTCCGTGTAAATATCCCCAAGGGTCCAGGAAAAGTTGACGCATATGATTTGAATCAATAATTGATTCATGCACCATGAGTAAAACATGAGCGATTAGAAAACTTTGCTACTTCTGATATTTGCATTCACTGAGCCCCAAGTCATGCGTTTTTTGGGCCCTCAGTTGAGATTTTCCTGCTCCCCAGTCAGGAAACGTCATCTTTACCTCTCCGAACATCTGCTTTGGTGTTTTACATGAGCCGCTGAGGAACAGGCATGTTTCCTAAGTCATCCTTGTTACCTGAGGCTCGGCTTCAAGCCCAGAAGCAAAGCAAACCCCCAAAAATCTGTCACACTTATTCTGCTTCTTAAAGTCATCATGAAACCAAAATATACTGTTATTATTTTTTAATGGAATAGTTCAGTGTTTTCTATGAATGATTTATCCATGCAAGTCATTACTTTATTTAATTCATATGCCCATGTAATCAAAACAAAATCTGTACGAAAATGTAATACCTCTGTGGAACGATGGTCCTTCTCTGATGATGTCAGTCTGGTGATGTCAGGTGATCCTTCTCTGATGATGTCAGTCTGGTGATGTCAGGTGATCCTTCTCTGATGATGTCACTTAACCACTTAAAGGTCTACTGCAAGCTTTGAAAACAAACCACACCCTCTTTTTTGTTTCAGTTTGAATTACACCAGAATGAAAGTCGGTTGCGACTTTAGGTTCACGCAGACTTTAACAAAACATACAACATTCTCATCAGACCAAAGGCTAAGAAACAGAAGCGAAAAAGATTTTGATTATTTGTTTAACCTGCTTCAAGGCCACCTGTCCTTTCTAAATCTCAGACTGCCATATGTGCCTTTTCAGACTAATGTGTTTTTTAGGTAACAGTTGGAAGTAAGCAGACTGCTTTACTACCCCCTCGCTTTGCCTTGAAAGTGGGACACCGAATGCTGTGTGTACAGGACACACACGCGCGCAGAAACAAACACTCTCACCCAGCAGGAAGTAAATTGACTGTCACACTATAAACAGCAGTAGGGATCACCTGTATTGACCTTTCAGTCTAACATAATGTTTAGAAAGGAAGACAGCAAGTGTAGAGACAAGTGAAGTTTTGCAGTCACCCAGGACTGAACATGCACACCACAGCATGTGAGAGGTGCGGTGCGAAAGACGAGCGGAGAGGGCAGGTCTAGCTAACAGGAAACGTTTTCAGAATGTTGGCTAACATTCACTTAAAACATTCTTGCATTAATGTTAGTATTGCATTTTAGTAATGTTTAGTAATGTTAGTATTGCATACATTGCATTGCATCTGTCTGTCTGTCTGTCTGTGTGTGTGTGTGTGTGTGTGTGTGTGTATACACACATACACATTTTGTTGACATAATATACAAACATTTAAATGAGAGAAAAGAGTTTTCATAACCAAGCACTTTAATACGTCTAAAAACCATTCTGAACATTACTGGAACTTTAGACATTAATAAATAAAGTTAGACATTAATAAATAAAAAATAAGAAAGCATTGAGTCATGTTCTGGGAACACACTATTAATTAATATAATCATATGTGGGTCACAATACAATAACACTGCATTATTTTTAATATTTGATGTTTAGTTGTTCAAAACTATAATATATTTGTACATATGTATTTATATATTTCCTTTGATCTGCTTTAGACTTTAGTGCTTTGTTCAGTTTTATTCTTGCTTATTTGTTTTGTATTTGGCTTTTGGGTGAAAGACAAAAATGTGATAGTTGGCATAACATTCATAGAAATAAATGTGATATTAAAAACCAGGAGGGGAGCTGGAATGGAGTTACTAAGGAATGTTGTTGTTTCACTCAGTCTTTGATTCTCACATGAAAACTGTCCATCAGACACATACCTAATACACATATGCACACGCGTCACAAATCCTTTTCCCTGTTGCCTCCAACACGCATTCTGTGGGAGAGCGAAAGCACCCAGACAGGATATTTCACAGGTATTATCTCTCATTTTCATTCCAGTGGCAAAACGCCACACCAGCAGGGCCTGCCACTCTAATTCATCCTTACGCCTGTAAATAAATTCTCCAGTGTGGATCATTTTGGGAAGAGAAAGACAGAAATCTGTGATGTCTGCCTCTGGCTGAGACAACATGATTTTCACGTCACACTGAGTAGGAGGCGAAGGAGACCCAGCTAGGTTGTAAGAACATTCCCCTAACGTAACAAAAATGTTCCAGGAATGTTCAAATGTGTTTCAGACGTATTATGAGCAAAAATGGCATTCAAACATTTTTAATTGTGTAACGTTTTTAAAATGCTTTACTAACAAATAAATAACATTTTTCATTAATAAAATATGTTTATGTGCATTAATGAAATATGTTAAAAAAGTCTTCAACATTACTGCAAAAGCAGTTTTGTTAACGTTGAGAAACACATTAAGAACATTAGCCAACATTCTGACAATGTTCCCTGTTAGCTAGGTAGTCTAATTACATATATATGTGTGTGTGTGTCTATATATATATATATATGCTGTTTGCTTAGTGAACAGCCTTAGTCTTTGTAGTCATACACTTTGAAACCTCAAGGTGTCAAATGAGAAATTATGACAATGTAAATTGAAATTCCATGTCTCCCCCCCTCACGGCCCCTTAAGGAACCTCCATTGTTGAAGGTGTTTGAAAAATTAATTTCTTTCATTTTTAATATTTCATAAGAGTCACAATGTTAGGAGAAGCAGACGGCTATTTTTCCTGTTCAATACTAAATTCTGTTCTTGTCAGGGAGCTGCCAGTGTAATACGAGGTTCATAGCTCCAGCTGTCAATCAAACCTCAAGCCGGTCCACAGAACCCGCCCCTTGACCTCTGACCTGGCCCTCAACTCTCATTATCATGGAAGCTTCATCTCTCCACCTGCTCCTGTTAGATAGAACCGCTCTTGGCAAAACATTGGGCTTTAAAGTCTGAAACAAAAGCACTTACGCCCACTGGGCCCTACAGGGCCCTACAGGAGAACCTGTTCTTCAAAAAAGTCCCTGATTATCACACACATCTATCGTTTTTTTTTAACTTTCCACTGAAACGCCACAACAGTGTGAGGAGGGAAAGATGAAATCTGTTCTGTGTCAATCAGGCATGTGATGTTACTTTAAGAGCTGCGGAGCTGCTGTTATATACCTTGACGAAAAAGGTGAGGAGATGACTTGTGTTAATGCCACCTCACTGATTCGTGACAGTTTTATTTCGAACTGTGAGATTTGTTAAACAGTGACTTGACAGTGTCAGAACTGTAGTACGTCTCAAACACCTCGAGTAAGTTGCTTTGTGAATTTCTTGATAGTTCAATTGATAGTTGAAATATGACATTTTTCATCTTAAAATATATACTGTATGCACATATATGTATATGTGTTTGTGTGTGTGTATGTATATGTGTATATACAGTATATAATTTAACATGAAAAAATATATATTCATGTTTGTATATTTTTATGTATGTGTGGTATCTGTCTGTATGTACATTATCAAAAAATTAGCATTTTTGTAATAGTTTGCAGTAACTAAACGATTTAATACTTGAACAGGTTTTGTGTACATGCATGTATAATTTAAAAATGTTGTTTTAGTTTTTCAGAATTAGCTCGTGTCCAATCAAAAATCTCCTGACAGCCTTGTCAATATGTTCATTTACATCCATGAACTTACATCGATTCTGTGCAACAGGCCGACAACATGTAAGGTCACGCAAATGTCTGATTTTACAGGGAAAAGGTTCGTAACAAGTTAAGCAATATCTAATCGATTTAATTTTGCATATAATGGCCTTTAGCAATGTCACCATATTCAGTGAACGTGTTGTGCGTGAATCTGTTTTGACATCATGGCATCGAGGTGATTTCATTAACATTTTCATTTTTGGTCATGTTTTTGAATTACTTGCAAACACATTAGTTACTGCATATTTTCTTTGTAAATATTTGGAAATGCATTTTAAGTAAACATTTTGCAAATAATTTTAGCTTAACTATGCTGGTCTCTCTCTCGCCCTCACTCTCTCTCTCTCGCCCTCTCTCTCTCTCTGTCTCTCGTCTATGTTTGACAAGCATTATATATGAGCTGTTTAACTCCAGTCCTAGTAAGTTAGTGTCGTACAGAGTTTAGTTCCAACCCTCTTTAAACAAACTTCCTTATATTAGCCTGATTAGCTGTTTAATGTGTGTTTCACGAGGGAGGAAGCTAAACTCTGCAGCACACGTCCTTGTAGGACTCCAGCTGAATAGCTTTGCTGTACTATAGGCCGCTTTTCAGCAATTTATGTTAAAATGGGTTCTCAAACAATTTCTATGGAAATGTGCTCATAACCGTCACCCTGTGAGTGAATATATGCGTTGAGGAAACCATCAACCTCAATTGACCCATGTGTTTGATGACTCATGAAAATATGATCTATAGTTAATATTACAACACCATAAATTCAGCCCGGGGTGTGTTCTAATATCTGACGCCCACTGCACCTTTAAGAACAGGCCTGTGCTGAGAAATTCAAGGCACATTTCTGTAATTACCGAATGTTATATTCCTGGCAGCCGTCGTTTCGTCCGTCTCAGATCCACACTCACGCGCAGCAGAGTGGCAGGACCTGGCTGGGCAAATCCCTGCTTGCCTTGGTGTGATTTAGTGCTAATCAGCTTTTTATTACTCTCTGATTAACAATCCATCTACATTTTTAGGGCACAGTGGGAGAGAGAGAAAAACAGAGATGGGGCGAGACAGAGAGAGAGAAAGAGAGAGAAAGATTGTAGCTGGAGTTTCAGTCCCATTGAGGTTATTTTGAAGAACTGAATGTCGACGCGAGCCGCGCTATTGTGCAACATCTCAGACATTTTAGCAATCCGGAAGGGGAGCGTGCATGAGTGTGTTTGTGGGGGGAGTGAGGGAGCCTGTAAGAGACAGAGGTGAAACAGAGAGTGTTGAAAGAGAGAGGTAAGGGTTTAGAGAGACGGAAAGTGCAGAGGGTGAGCAAGACAGGAACTGTGAGAAATGTGCTGGCCAGGATTCAGAGACCTGGGCAGTAAAACTCATCCAGAGAGAGGACACTCGCGGGGTAGAACGTGAGACCAATGCCAACGTGCAGAACCCGGGCCAAAACTCTCATCCAATCATCACGCTCCATGCATGTCAAGCAGCACTGGAAATTAGGAAAAAACGAGAGACAACAACAATAAAAACTCTTAAAACTGCCAGTCGACAAGATTAAAATGAGCGGCGTCTGCAAAGAGAGCATTTTTTTTTGCAGGCATTTTTTTTGCCGTTGCCAGGATGGCGGATGTGTCACAATTAACGCGAACATTGTTTCAGCTCATCAAGTGTAAGTGAACCGTCAGAGGTGCAGAGGGGAAAGAGACGGAGGCTGGGCGGGCAGAGGGAGACATGAAGAGAATGCTGAGAACTCACCCGCTGCCCTCATTCAATATAAATGAGCTTGGTTTCAGTCAGTCTAGCTTTTTGCTACTTTTTTAAAGTGGAAAGGCACAGAACGTGTCGAACGGCGGCGAGCGCTAGCAGGGGTCACTGGGATTGTTAATGCATTGAAGCTAAGAAAGATGGAGGCCTATATTTTTCTATTTTTAATGAGTCTCTAAGACGTCATTATATTATTGGGAATGCTGAACATGGGCACATACTCCACAGCACAGATCCACAGTACAGAACAAACCGGTAAAGTCTAACAACAAGGACTGCAAAAAAAACATGACCATGACCCAAAGTCTCCAGAGCCTCATGACTCAGCAAAAAATCATTTTCATAGTCAATATTTTTGTCTTGTTTTTAGCAAAAATGTCTTAGCATCCCTAAAACAAGATCAATTTTGTTTTAGGGAAGAAGCAAAATTATATGAGATAATAAGATTTGTTTTCCTTATTATTTGTGTAATGTTTCTTCTCAAATAAGTGTATTTTTATGCCACTGGAAATAGTTTTTTTATACAATATTATATTTTATTAACAAAAAGAATGGATTAAAAGATATATGGAGAACAAGACAAAATACTAATTTAAACAGTTACTTTGGCGATGGAGTTGGACATCATTACAGATTTCAAGATGGAACTTGGCCCAAATTTTGTAATCTATTTTTATAGCTTGTGGCAATAACCATTTAACCCATCCAAAGTTAGTAATATTGCCTATTATTTGTATTACAGTGGTGGCCTTGAGAGACAGATATGTAGGCAAAAGAGGAATAGGGGAATGAAAGAGTGAAAATGACAAGAAAGGCCCACAGGGTATTTTTATGCAAACGTGAGCGTCACCAGTCCACACAGCGGTGGATGGATGGAGAAAGGCATTATGGGTATTTGCCAAGCCTGGAGTGAGGCAACTGTTTTCTTAGGGAATGGTAATCTAAGCTCTCTCTCTCTCTTTGTTTGACTGGCACACAGGTATGACAGAACCCTTTTCTTCCCTCTTTTCTTCTGCTAAGGGAGGCCAGCGAGGACATTTGTCCTCGATTTTGACGGTGAACTGCTACCTTAAACTGCATCTGCAAGTGTCTGACTTTGATTTGCATTGTTGATCTAGCCTGTGTACCGAATACAAAATGAAGCTGTGGGCAGCTGTGTGTCGCTGAGCACTTTTATAGTGTATTGTTGGTTTGTGTACTTTATGCAGCGAGTATGACACTGAATTGAATGGGGGCAAAGGCAAGTATCGCCATTTGCTCACAGTTTGCACTTCATCCTGTTTTTACTGGAGACTCTGTGTGGCTTGTTTTCCAAAGGTGTTTTATTACTGTAACTGATTGGACTTTTGATTTTAAAAATTGATTTTCGCCTCAGCCAAATAGATTTATTTTGCATAGACTCTATCTAAGCCATATCTGCAGACCAGAATATTGTAGAGAATGAGAAATTGGGCCAGTTAATAACCCCCTAGCAACCACCCAGGACACCTTAGCAACTGCATAGCAACAAGCTAACAACACTCAGCATCCTGGTGGCATGTTTTCTTTCAGAAATCTAGTCAGATTTTTGTGATTCAGGATGGCTGACAGCAAAATGATTCATGATCTGTAAAGCATACAGTAAAAATAATAATCTATGAGTCACTGATAATGTGCTTTAAAACACATGCTTGAATAAAGAGTAATTGTTTTTAATAGCTTGTTTCATTTTCTGTTTCTTCAGGCTGCCAGAGGTTCGAATCTCAGACAACGGACCTTATGAATGCCATGTAGGAATATATGACAGAGCAACACGTGAGAAAGTCGTCCTGGCATCAGGGAACGTCTTGCTTACAGTCATGTGTGAGTATAAACGCTCTTGCTTTCTACTTCCTGTTGCCATTTATGTCCATCATATATGTGGGACAGAAGCTATCGTGAAGCCTTAATGTGAATGGATTGATAAACCAGCACTGGTTGACCACTGTTCTGAACCTCAGGAGCGACGTGTCTCAGGGTCTGTGGTTGTTGGAGCCATTGAGATGAAGCCAGAAGGGTTTTGCTCAGATCTTAAGTCTGGAGTTGACAAACCTGATGTGACAAAGTCATGGGTGTTGCTCTCACAAGCTGCCCCACAATCCTTTGCTGTATTTATTATTCCGTCCTTTAAAACGCATGTTATCGTTTGTGAACGTGTAAGGCAAAGAAAACGCAAGATATAAAAACTCCTAATTTCATGTATTTTTTAAGTAACACTTCTTTAAGACGTTCATTAATTTAATTCTTAAAACATTGGCATGCTAAATTATGCATAACAGATCATTAGTTAATGTACATTTGTAATGTTGGAAATCTCAAATATATGACATTTAAATTCATGTCTGAAAATAAACTACTGATCTGTTAAACATTACATCATTTTTAAAACATTTTTTATATTAAAATGTTACATTTGGCCAGCGTTTTTGTTTTAATTCAGCATGATTTACTGCTGACTTCGTAGTGCTGTTGACTTTATAGTTGTCTACATAGTGCTCATTAGCAATTCTCAATGTCAGCAGCCACTGAGGGTTTGTTTATTAGTGCATCATTTTGATTGACACTTGAAGGTGTTTCCTTTCATCTGCAGCCGTAACATCAGTGAGAGCTCCAGACACTTACATACACTCTGTCCCTCTCAGCTGCCTCACTACAGCCATTAGTCTGGGACTCGTATAATGGCAGACGGTCCGTGTGTGTCGTGGTTCGTCCATCAGTCAGTCAGACATGCAGGCAGTTGTGTAATAAGGAGCCTCATCATTTTCTGCCCTTTGTTAACATGAATAAATAAATATGAATATGTTTGCTAGTTTTGTCCCTGCTTAGGTGTCTGGCAAGACTGATGAAAACAAAGGCGTCTCTGATTATAGAGGCCGCTTCAGCGAGAGATGGAGAGAATGAGTATAAGTTGTGTTGATGTTAGCAATAACGCTAATGGTTGTGTGTGAGCTGGGACCTCATGTAGGATGGCCAGAGATGCACAAGTGGTTGTGGATGATATATTAATACCATACCATACCGTATATATGTACCATATACCATACGTATATAAAGCTGTAGGTCTAGTACATACTTTTTTCGTGAAGGATTCAGAACTTTTGTTTACATTAAGACCCAACGCAAGCAAGATGGAATTTGGGAGTGTGAAAAATGGGTTGCAAACTCAAAAATAAAAGAGCAGAGTATGAACCCTCTGGGCTGAGCTTTATCAATGGGAGATGTTTTGAGAAATCTTCTAATTACTTAGGAATCCTAGCAAAGTGCGAGTCTGGGGGCGTTTGAGTGTGTGTGCCTAGCAGATTTGACTCGTAAATCCCTACACCTCTACAGGGAAAGAAGGATAGCCTGTAGCATTGTGGCTAATTGCCATCTAAGCTGAAACAGAATTATTCATAACTTATTACTGTCGCAAGTTCAACGTGTACAGGAGAGAGAAAACGTGACGGGCGAGAAAGAAAATGAGCAAAAATGTTAATTAATAAGACGAGCAGACAGTGTTTTAATTCATTAAAAGATCCAAAATGAGAAAAACTATTTGAACGAGTTCTTGCCAGAAATGTTACACGTTTGGTTTATAAAGCCAGGCATCCAATTGGTGCATGTTTAAACGTCCTTCACACTCATTCAGAAGTCCGGGGTGTGTCGACAGCTTCAGAAATTGCTGATGGTATTAGCAAACCAGTGTGATCAGTACTGGACAGTAAGTAATTAAAGACCAATGACAGGCTAAATCTGATGTCTTATAGGACAATAAGCAGTTTATCAGGCTTGTTTATATGTGGATGGAAAATGTGTTTGGATGAGGAAGATTTAACTAAAACGTAGAACCTGATTAAACTGGATTTTGTGTGTTTAGTGAATAAGATGCAGATTATTTTTAGGTGAAATACTGCAATCGTGTTTGTTTGTTTGATTGTATCTTTTAGTTTTACTGTTCCTGTGACCTTTTTGATATCGCAGAAAAAAAGCAGCGTTGCACAGTGTGTTCTGTCTCCTCCGAGCGACATACTTTGCTGATGTTTGTTTAGTCAGTTGCTGCTGCGCCACCATTGATTGTCTTATCATCCACAAACAGAGATGTTCTCATCTCATTATAAGGATGATATTAAGGCTTGCTTTCATTAGAAGTCTGGAACAAATATCTCCAACGCCGGCCCACAAATTTCAGACTGACAGCTCGACCGCCAACATTTGTCTCACCGTTAGCCTTTACTGTTTACAATTTTGACTTCCTGCCAATTATTTATCTGAAACTTTTACAGACACGTCATTTCACCCTCCAGGCTGAAAGTCACGCTAAACAGCAACACGTGTTATAAAGAAGCGTTTAGCGCCGGATTAGATGACCTTGGACAAACCCATGAAGTCAGTCAGCTAGGCAAGTAATTAGTTCAATTAAATGCTGCGTTCAGAAAAAAGTCTAGTCCCTGTGGCTGTAAAGGTTTGAAGTTAAAAAAGCTGAGCTGAATTAAACCTAATGAATTTCCTTTGTCCGCTAACACCTTTTAATTGACAGGAAATGTAGTAAATTAAAGGTTTGGAGAAGATTTCACAGTCAGTCTTGTGCTAAGTGTGAACTGGGCTACGTCTTACACAACATATATGCATTGCGTTTATCACTTGTTGTGTTTTGAGGTACTGTTGATATATATTGTACCGTAGATGATACAGCTAATATGATGAAACAGTAAGTTGTCAATGTAACGTTGTATTGAGAATTTTACTGTGAGATCTGTGAGACAACAGTGTTAACTGTCATAATGTTTGCAGATACAAACAAAAATAATCGGATGTTGGGAAGTCAAACCATGGCAGAATACCCATAATCCCCTGCGCTTGGATAGTTTGTGTTTTTAAGCTTTCATTTAAAGCTTTTTTTGGGGAATATACCAATAGTATTTTGGAATACCTTGTTTCACATGGTGGTTTCTTATCAAGCGCCACAGCAAATAATTCTGATTTGTTGCTCAGTTTGTAAAACAAATGAAAACACATAAACTATAATGTGGCTGTAATGAAAGTGTGGCAGGCAGTATTACATCAGCAATACTTAATCAGACCTTCATCTAACTAGAAAAGCGTTCTCACATCAAGGAGATGAATTCGACAACTTTACAGTTTGAATAGCAAACATTTTTACTGAAGAATTACTGAAGAAAGTGCTTTCATTTAAATGGACTTCACATTTCTGACCATTTTGTGGTAAAGACTCTATTGTACGTCTGTTAGCATGAGAACAACTGTGGTAATATGTCAGTGAGATCATTTTTAATAGAAATCTATTTTACATTATAGTTAAAGTGGAATTTGCTTTGTGACATTCACAGCATCACTGTTGTACGGCACCACAAGGACAGTTTCCCTGAAGCCAGACATCAACTCCGGTCCGGAGAGCCTCTGTCCTGCAGAGTTTAGTTTCAACTCTGATCAAACTCTAATTAAAACGCTTGTAATTTTAATCCTAAAGAGCCTGATTATCTTGTTTAGACGTGTTTGATTAGAGTTGGGGCTGAACTCTGCAGGACAGTGGCCCTGAATTGTACAGTAAACCACTGCAGAATCCTGGGAGCAGCAGCAGGTGTAATTTTGCATTTAGTTTTTTCTCTAGTTTTTGTGTTTTTGTAATTATGCAGTATTTGCTATTACAGTTTTGGTTCTTGAAGACTCACAGATGATCGTTTCTTAGGCTGAAACGTTTGGTAAGCAATCAAAACGTTGCCCACACAGCTACACTAGCTACTTCCTGTTAGCATATTTCACCTGTCAGGTAGGAAATTAGTTTAGCAAAGCAAACTGTCGCCTACTTCAAAACATTCAGCTAACCAGTGTAGCCCGCCCTGCCCCAAAAATCGTGTGTGTTTGCTTTCACGTCATGTAATCCTGCAAATCCTTAGTTTTAACCTTTGCAAAGTGCATAGAGGTAATCGAGAGGACATCCGTTACAAGACAGAAGGGCCCGTATTTATACACACCTTCTAAAAAAGAACCAGAGAGAGCTAAAAGCAGAGAGAAAGATGAGCTACAGGGTGCTTGGGGAGCAATTACATCTTCATCCTATAAACTGGTATTCACTTCAATTACGGTACCCAACTGTAATCAAGCAGTGTGTATATTTAGCCGTGCAGCTTTTATAAATGGAGGAATTAATGACACCTTGCTGGAGCGCAAACATGACGGAGGTTGGAGACTCGGTTGGTGCAGGAGCAGCTGGGGTGAAGATGGGGGAGGCTGATGGATGGCTGTAGAGCGTTTGTGGGAGTTTGCGTGTGTGCGCGGTGTTGCTGTCCTTCACATGTTTGTGCCCAGGACAGCATCTAAATTTAACTTTTTGATACGCCTGTCAATGGCAGGTGAATTTAGCAGCCATATTATTTATTTTAGCCCTGGAAATGTTTTGCATGATTCTTATTAAAAATATTTGTCACACTTGATGTGTGACAAACACCACAGAAAGACAAAAATGTCTCTCACAGCATCATATTTTCATCACAGAAACATCAGCTCATCTCTTTTGGCACTTTACTAACAATATGTGACAACATACTATGTTTTTTACATGCAATGGCCCAAAAAAAGACTACAGTTAAAAATGTATAAGTTTAAACTATGTATGTGACATTCACTTTTTAAGAAAGACGGCACAAGCTAGTTTGTTTTAGTAAAAGCATGTGATTCACAAAAGCTTGTTTGTGGACTTTTTACAACTTTATACAGCAAAAGATAAACTGTTTGAATGAACACGAAATTACCTGGAGACTTCATAGTTGTTAAGCTATTTCCGTGTCTAAACACTTTTTGGGACCATTCCATGTCACTATGTGGAGTAAAGGCTACAGTTTGTAAAGTTGGCACAAGATGAGTAACTCCTGATAGTTTCTTTAGTAGATTTGTAGGTTTGTATATCTTTGTTTTGAACTGGTTATATCAGCAAAGGTTAAATCTATGCACAGCTGGCAAGTAACTCATTTTTGTTTCTTTGCCATAGACAGTTTTTACTTGTAATTGGTGCTTTGTGAGCTGTAGGTTTGGACCTTGGACCCAACCTAGTGGCCAGGCCTTGTTTTGAGACGTCAGAGCTAAAGCCTCACAAGCATCTCCTGAGGACAATGTATTCACCAAATTCAGCTCAGAACGGATGCCTCCAGGCTTAATGTGTGCAAGGTTACAGAGGGTTGTGAGTGTTGTCTCCTTTATCTTCATCTAACCTCTGAGAAAAGCTCATTCTAAACCCATGTGCTTTATTGTTCTCCGTCTTCTCCACGGGCCGCTGGGTCACACGCCCGGGCGTTCCAAAGGGAACCTACCTGTTGTTTTTGACTTCTTTTCATCATGTGTTCAAACGAACAAGGTTGGAAAACATCTGAAAATCATGACTCAACATTCAAAAAAGCTTAATTTTGAATATGACGGCTGACCTCATGCGATTAGTTCTTTGATGGTTGCGGCAGCAATCGCCACAGCTTTGCAAGCGTTTCATTGAGGAGAAAAGAGAGATGCGCTTGAAAAACAGATGAATTATTAAACGTCTTTCTGAGGGGGAAAAACCCAGGGGTGATAATTGAGGGGAAAATAAACATCTATTAACTTCTCAATGGATTTCTACACCACACTCGCCTGTTTGCCTGCGCTTTCACTTAAGCAAAACTAGAGTTTTTTTGTCTGTTCATTTTGACTCTCCTTTCAAGTTTGAAGTCTTCAAAGCCTGTGTCTGGCTTCTGTTGTTTTAAAGCTTATAAAATAGTGAGGATATGAGCTTCAATAATTTATGCAGTTGTTACACAATGACTTGAACCTGTCAGATCTTTCGGTCGGTGTAGATCTTTTGTGTTTGTGAGCGAGAGAGCTTGTGGAGAAACATGTGGAGATTAAAACATCAGCCGTGACCCTGAGGTCCCATCATGAAGCTTGTGTCTCTTCAGAAGAGCTGGTTAATGTACTCACTCACACACAAGTAGCTATTGATGTTTTTTTAAAAAGTGAACGAATATAGATGTTCCAGATTTCAGCTCTAGTAACTGAATTATACCCCGTCTCATTTCTTGTGTGGTAGTTTTGTGTGTGTTGTAGAGTAGATCTTCACCAGGAACATGAAGATAATTGAAAAAAGGAATAAAACTAGATAAAAGATTTCTAGAATACAGAAATGAACACAAGTCATTCTTTTTTAAACGATGAGGCGTTTGCAACAATTCATGGGCTTACATTACAACTAGAAAACCATTATTTATGGCATTCCAAGTTTATGTGGATGAGCCAGTGTTCAGTACCGGATGTGGAACCACAACTTTCTGCCTGCATTTTAAACTGCACAAAAAAGTGCTTGTTATTTATTTTTAAGTACCAGAGTTAGTCATTGACTTTTGACCTCTGAGACCATCCAGGACACAATAAACCAAACACTAAGTAGCTGTTTTGCACCTGGTGGTCTGTGTATATAAATTGATGTCAAACTCTTTCTGTTCTAATTAGAAAGTGATTAATTAACCTGATTACAATGCTGTAGAGAATTGGATGCTAAATTTCTATGTAAAGAATAATGTACAGCCGCGGCTGCAGTTGATGTTAAATAACCCCAGAGAGGCTCCAGGTTTTTAATTACCTTGGAAAGCTTTTTTCTTTGTGAGATCCTCGTACTTTAACCCGTGATTGCGAACCAAATGAATGCATTTTCTTTCATCAAACACAGTTTCCAATACCTTTAATTAGGAAGTAAAAACAACAGAAAAACGGCTTGCATAATTAATTACAGAGCATTATAGAAGCACTTCTGTATGTTGCGCTCCATGATTGCATTTTGTCAAGTGGACCGTAAACACCAGACATTATGCAGATGCTGAACACTGATTGGCCAATCAGAATGAAGGACCAGTAAGGCCACAGAACTAGGCTGTGTTTGCAAGCACTGGACGCCAGACTCCAGCTCTATTTATATTAGCATACCCGGCTAATATGCAAGCAGTGGTATTAAAGATTTGTGATTTATTTTGTTTGGAATTTCAAATTCAGTTTAGCTTTAGTTTTATAGTTTTTTATAGTTTATTTTTTATAATGTATATATTTTTTAGTTTTAATTTCAATCTATATTCAATTTAGGGCAGCTTGGAAGATCTTTTCAAGAAACTTTTAGTCATGCTGGTTGAAAGTCTCTTCACATTCTCACAGCAATTACTAGGTAAATTGTTAAAATTATATACGTATATATATTTTCTGTAGAAGTGGCAGGACCTTGACATGTTTGTCCAATCATTGCATTCGGTTTAAGAGTAGGCGTGGCTTTGGAGAGCGTTCTGATGGGATAGTGAAAAGCTAACTCGCCTTTGCTACCCTCTTTAAAATTGCCTACTGCGCCTTTAATGACAATGTGCAGTACAGAACGCATTCCCTCTACAATAAGCAAACGATATGCTTTTACACAAGCCCTGCATTCATTTGTACAGTAAATGGGCCAGCAGGCCTCAGACTTCCTGCAGTAGTGGGAAACAAGGCAGCTTGTTTGGCGTCGGTCGTCATGTCATTTGTGGCGTGCATTGAAAGCCTTCTCCTGACTTCTTATTTTAAGTGTAGAGGAGCCAGAGGAATGACACACTGTGTTTGTTCTCTCACGCTGTGCTATTGTTTAGTAGATTACATTAGAAGTGTAGTTCGCCGTTCCTATAGAGGATCTGCTATTATTTTCCCTGCGTGAACCGAAGGCTGTTTATTACAGGCTGTGGAAGTGCACGGCTGTGGGAGACCATTTGTTGCTCCGCAAATCACGCCCAGTGTGGCCAAGGCACGTGACCAATAATGTGCACTTGATCAGATAGGACTTAGAAAGGGCCACTGCGTCATTGTTTAACATTTATTGTGAGTCACATGGCTAATATATGTTTTAGAAAATTACAGCTCCTGCCATTCACAGCGGGATGGGTAATTGAGTTTTGTCGCAAAATTTGACATGCAAAAATTGCGTGCGTTTCGTGGCCGGTGCTGAAAAAACTTTGGGTTATCACGGCATGCATGCAGGCTAAAAATGACTTTTATTTATTTAGTGAATGTAGTTGGCCCTGAAGAGCGCAATACAAATTCCCCAAAAAACAAATTGCAAACTCATTAATGGAAATGCGGTTTACTGGAAGTAATTAATGACTGTGCAGGGCTGCAAATGATGAAACTAGACAAACACGTCTTTTCTTTCTTCTCTGGCTGGCTGCTAGCATAGCCCTAAACCAATCCTTAAACTCAATGACAGCAAATTTAAATTATAAACATTCCTTTAAAGCGTATTTCTCAAGATTTTCAAAAGAAGCACTTGTCTCGTCTTTTTAAAAGCTATGTAAAGTGAGTCGGGATCTCATAAGCCGTTTTGAAAAGCGTGTTGTGTTGCAAACCCACGTTTAAAACTGCAAATTAAATTTTTATTGCAGTTCATTCTCCAGCGCTGTTTGAATAAGAGAAGCGCGGTAAGGTGACATTAATAGATGAACAGAGGTTGAGTCGAGGTGTTCAGCGCAAACATTGTTTAGAGCCAGTGACCTTCAGCAAATTGAGAGTTATTCATGAAAGCTGTTTAATAATCTCTGAGGTTCCGTCTTCAAACAGACAGAAACTTCAAAAGAAAATTCCCCTTGACAAATAACCTTGGGTATGTATAAATCTATGCCAATGAGGGCACATGAGGGCAGCCGTGTACATTTCGGGTAAATTGTTGATCCAACATGACACACTGGTGACTGGTGAAGGGACGTTTCCTACTCTACAATGGTTCCTAAAAGGTTCTTCACAGCCATGCCATAGATAAAACATTCAGAGAAATGTTCTCAAAGAACCATTTTATTTATTTATTTAACCTTTTATATAATTTAAATAAAACACCACAAATAACCTTTTGTAAAACAAAAATGATCTACAGATTTTGATTTCCCAAGAGCCTTTCAGTAAAATGTTCTCAAAGAGCCATTTTTCTTACCTTTAGTAAAGTCTAAATAAAACACTTTTGTGAAACAAAAAGGTTCTACAGATGCTAGGGTTCTCTGTGGAACCATGTAGCTGGTTCTTCTATGGCATTGTGAAGCATCTTTTTAAGAGTTTATATTCAGTGCTCCTCTCTGCTGTAGCGGTTGGGCATTTTCAGTCAGGGCAGCTGCCTCTGTACAACCTCATCTCCCAGCAGGCCATCATCACTGGCTGGGCGTCTGGCCCCACACTGACCCTTTGTTGATGGAGCTGGAACATCATCTCCTAGGAGATCCGTTGATTGAAGCAGATGATGAGGTGTAGAAACCAGCTTTCCACAGTTCCCAGCTAACAGCTTTAGGTTGTAAGAAAGTTTCCTTTAATAACAAAATGTTTTTAAATGTTATTTTGAATGTTCTCATAATGTTCAGAACATCTAATGTATGTTGTATTAACAATATTTCTTGGAACATTATTCAAACATTTTAGTTTATCTCTAAAAACTAAATTTAAAAACATTTTTAAAATAACATTTAAGAATGTATGAATAATGTTTAAATGTTAAAAAAAATATAACTAACATTTCTGCAAGAACGTTTTTGAATATGTTGAGAGAACTTTTAGAAAACTTTAGCCAACGTTCTGAGAACGTTCCCTGTTGGCTGGGTTCCTTCCTCTCACTGTGGTGACGCAAGGTTTTGAAAACATGAAGAGCACCTTGTTCAAAGCTCTCTCTTACTTTCAACCTCCAAGACATATGCAGACATATATAATGCATAGTGCATAGAAAGTGTGTCAAATTCTAACCTCAGATTTGGGCACAGGGAACGCATTACATGCACGGGTGCTTCAGCTAAGCTTTGCGTTTCCCTCGACTGCTTGCACAGCCGCAATTGACACGTAATGCAAATCACAAAACATCAGCGCCGGTCTAATCTCTGCCAAGTCTCTCGTCCCCAAAAGTTCTCGCCACATCAACATCACAGCTCGACAAAGTCCGGATTTTGCCTCTCAAAGGAAGACCGTCGCTTTGGTGAATGTCACATGTCATATGCCAACCTTCAGAGGCCACGGTTTGAAATTAATATGTGAGGCGGACGGATTTTTGGAGTCGGTCCCAAAGAGTCTTTCATGGGGGCAGCTGTTGCCTGGCGGTGACACTCACAAACATTCGCACACACACAGCAATATGGGTTCAAGGACTCACGGATGCCGCCCATAGGCACGCGGCTAATGGATTTGTTTTCGCTCTGCCAGCTTTCCCAAAGTTTGAATACAAATTACAGGAGAGGAGCTGGAATTCACACCGGATTTGGCAGAACTTCCTCCTACCTCTCGGTCAGGTTCCCACCAGGCTGGTGTGTTTTAATTGACTAAATGGAAAAGCCGTGTTCGCTGCGACCGGCGGCGAGGAGAGACAGATTTGTAATGAGCCTGTTTGAGAACATATTATAAATCCACTTGTTTTTTTTCAACCCCTGTTGGAATGTAATTTAATGTCACTCCATCCCAGAGTGTCTGCAGTCAGGAAGTGTGAGGCAGGCTGGGCTTAATTCATTTCTGTAAAATGAATTCAAACACCCAACATGGATGAAAGATCTCATTCCAGTTCACACTAAACATGTGCTGGCATGAATTATCTCAATTCCAAGCAGTGTATTTGACATTCAACAGTGCACCAGTATTTGTTATGTCACAAATGTAGAATAATAGAGTAGATTTTTTTTATTCTGTATGTCATGTATATAACTTTACATATACAGAAACAGTTCACACCAAAATGAAACTTCAAACAAATGTTTTGTTCAGCATGAATTATTCATGCACTGTTAACTTATTGTGTTAGGGGTGTTATGTCTCAAAATTGTATTCAAATTAAATATTAAAGCTATAAAACAAATAAAGCATAACACAATAAAGTCATGAACCACAGATCATATTTGCCATTTTTAATGCGTTAATGCAATTTTTTTACAAGTGGCGCTTTGACGGTGTAGTTTTTAAATTCATCTGAGATTAACTTGTGTGAGTTGTGAAGTGATGCTACGTGGTTTAGTTGTAGCGTGTGAGAGTTTACTGCATCCCCCTCAATGTAACACTCATAATGGCCTGTAGGGTGGGAACTGCAACATGCATTTTGCATTGCACAGATTTTGTTGGCATGGTTGCATCATTACCCGATTGGCATAATTTCTTTGGTGAACCGGGCGCAATATCGCAAACAGGACGCTTATATTTATTTTATATTTAGTGAATTCCTCTCCGTTGTGTTTCTGAGAACTCCTCTGACAAACATCTGGCAAATGCTTGTTAGAAACTGTTTTGTTTGCCCCAAATTTGCCACAAATTACCAGCACGTTTGCCTCTAATAAATAGCTTTTGCAAGGGCAAATTCTTCTATAAATGACACCTTGTACCCTCGTGTAATGAAAACTCCCTTGTTTGTTTTGCTGTAAGTGACTTTGCTCGAGTCGTTTCCACTAACCTATCGTGACTTAGTGATTGCAGAATGAAACGGGGTTTTCACCTGAGTTACAATTATAGCTGGAGTATTTCTGTTGGAACATGGGAGGTTATCTCTGAACAGTTTCTGTGGTCTGCTGAACTGCAAAGACAAAGTACAGCGTCTGTGTAGCTCTGCCTGTGATTAATGCACTGTAACGCTTGTCCTTATGGTGAAATTTGGATATGCAACTATACAGTGGTGTGTTATTTTAAGGCCCTGCGCAGTCCGGTGGTGTTTTAAAAAGCTAGATGGTGATATATTATGCCCTCGTTTTTTCCTATAGCAGGACTCAGGAAGTGCTTCATGAATTATTGTTGCCAAACCCGTTATCCGTTCATGACAGGTAATTACTCAACAGAAATATGGTTACTTTAAAACCATCTGCACTTTGTCAGTTTTCCCTTCATATGTATGGCACGTTAATAGATAGATCGTTTGTAACATGTTGGCGGTCTGGCTCAAAGATGACACATCGTAATGATAACGCTCTCCAATTCGAACGATTCATCAAATCCTTCCTCCATTAGTTCTGAGCGCTTAGTTTTATGCGATCCAGCGTTTTAGCATTAGCCTGACCTTCTAGCCATGTGCTTTGCTCGCGTTTGTTATTTTGCACCGCTGAGCCTAGAGGCAAACTTGGATACCAGCCTCAGCTGTGTTTGGCCGTAAACAAATAAACAAATGGCATAATGTGCCCATCATCACCCTTTTAAATCAGCTAAATGATACTTGGCACCTGCCAGAGTGCATCCTTTCAGTGGCAAGAAAAGATGCGACAAATTTTGTCAGGAAAAAGCTCGCTGCAATTAGAACGCTGGCTTGCTTTGGGGGCAGAGACGTTTGGTTCCCTGTCAAAGCATGCAGATGTATGCAGACGTAAATGTATGTGCGACATACACATACATGAATGGCATTATCTGCTACAACAATTGAAGTATCTCGGTCATTGTATAACCTGCTGAATATAAAGCGCTGTTCAGCTGTCATGACGCTCTGCGGTAACATCAAGGTACAATCGCATTTGATGCAAGCGCAGGATGGAATGTTAATGCGGGTAAACAGTTTGAGTGACAGCGTTAAATAACCCTGAAAGCAAGGCCTTCCAGCTAACAGAGCTGTTGGCAAAAGCCTTTGGCAGTAAGAAGAAAAACAAGTCGTATGTATGGAGAAATTAAATACTGGAGATGTTGCACAGTTTGTCCTTTAAGAGGTGTTATATCACACGTTTTTTAATATTTTTGTCTCCCTGAGGTCCACTAATAATGTCTGCATTCGATTTAGACAGAACTGCAATACAATCAGCGAGGGGAAAAAAATCACAGGAACAAATTGAAAATCATTTGTAAATTAGATTGTGATTTCCTGAATTGAATCGAATCATGCAGTGCCTAAAGATTCACACCCTTAACCGTATTATTGAGTATTCAGCAGCTATTGTGCAATGTGATTTACAGTACGCTGATTTACTGTACATGCAAGTAACCCTTGCTGGGTACGAACCTGCAATCTTGTGGTTACAAGCCCAGCTATTTAACCACATGGTCTCGCCACCCACTTTATTACCTCAAAGTGTGTAACTGTGCCAAATGATTGTTTACTTGTACAGTAACCTGTGCAGAAATCAACATACGCATCATTACGGGAATAGACCTGGTTTAAACCTGGTTATTTATAAGAGCAGATTTCCCATGAACTCTCACAGCCCCTCAAGATGGTGTGTTTGTTTTCCTTGTTGTCTCTTAATATATGGAAATAAGTAGGAATTATTCTTTTAATGTTGTATGCAAATGAGGCTTCGCCGGAAACGCATTGACCTGCTGATGAATGGATTCTTGCCTCTAATGAGTTACAAATAACTACACTTAGTAAATGTCAGTGTTTCTTTGTCTGCACTGAGTAGCAAGCTGGACAGTGTATATGCGCCTCATGCTAGCAGGCATTAGCTGGACACTTTCAGAAACTTGGGCTACCGATCACACGGTTTAGTCTCAGGGAGTTCATCAGATGTCTGGAGATGCTGGACCTCCCAGCTAACAGGGAACGGTCTCAAAACGTTGGCTAACGTTCTCCAACAGTTCTCTCAAAGTTATCAAAAGCGTTCCTGTAGTAACATCAGTAGAACATTGATTTAATGTTATATGTCATATATCCAAAACTGTGTTGTTGGGTTGTTAGTGGAACGTATAAATTTTTTAAAAAAAATGAAGAAATGCTTGAGCTATGTTTTTAAAATCAAACTAAATATCATATTTATCATTTTTGTTACTTAATGGAACATTAGGGAAACATTCTTACAACCAAAGAAGAAACTTGCTGGGCATGTGCTTAATAATATCTGCAGAGATACTTGTGCAGGTTAGGTGTTTTTATTGTATATTTTAAGTAAAGTAAATATGTTTTTTGCCTGTGCATGAATGGTGTCATTTATCAGCGTTCTCAATACCCAAGATGTTGGAGTTCCTTCACAGTACAGATGATGGAGTTTGCAGTAAAAGGAGTGAGTAGTTCTGCAAATGTATTTCATTATCAGTTCTGTAATGTACAATGATGTAACGTTTTCATAGCGTTTTTCATAGAACAACAGTTTACGAACGTCTCACGCGTAGATGCCTCTCCATATTAAGTCAGGATAGCTAAAAAATATTTTAATAAATAGGGAAAAAGACTCTAAAGCGTAACTGTTGGGCTATCAGGCCTTTTGAAATGTATGGATGGCTGTATCATTGCTGAGTAATGTAAGAGAATTTTTGAAAAAAATGACTTGTGACCAGAGGCAACCTCTCAAATTCAGTTTAGCTTATTTGGCATCTACTGCACTGAGAATACCCCATGTGGAAAATAGCTTTTTTTCCCCGTACGATCTATGCAGCGGTCAAAAGATGTTGACAGACTCCCAGGGCTTTGGACTAAGACATTTTTAATACAATTTCTGTGCCCAAGTAGCATGAGACATATAGGGAAATGAAATCTGTGACTCTCTGTATGCTGATATATAGTGTTCTGCCAGTTCAAGTGGATGTAAACAATTGTTTTATGCATTGTTTCTGGGTTGTATAAAAACATTTGGAAAACCTTGAACAACAGCCACATCCTCTCATGAATTCTTCACAGGTGCTGTGATGGAATTTTCCACAATGCTGGCGTGAAAATTGAAAGAAAATTCCAGGCTGGAACAGAGGGTGTTGATTTAATTGGGAACTGAAAATGAAGTCTGGAATATCCATATTTATTCATTAAAACGCTGGAGCGAGAGGAAGAGGTTGTGCCCATCAGTGTGTTTATTAGGAGTTTGGAAAGGAAAGAAAGTTATTTAGCCCCCTTGCTGATAGCTTATTTGCAACATAACGCAGCAATCTGCTTGTTGCAAACACAAATCTTTAACAACTGCATAATCAATGAGCAAACCGTAGCTGTAAAAAGTAAAAAAAATAATATCTCCACAGAAATTCAGGAATACATTAGCATTGATATTAGCACAGCTTGTTAGTTCTGCATTGTCTGCACGGCGGTGGTGTTTCAGGCTAGCGGTTTGAACCGACGACTGGTACTGGCTCACAGAGGAAGTGGACCTGGCTACCTGTGAG
This sequence comes from Yasuhikotakia modesta, assembly GCA_036877545.1. Classification (NCBI taxonomy): domain Eukaryota; kingdom Metazoa; phylum Chordata; class Actinopteri; order Cypriniformes; family Botiidae; genus Yasuhikotakia; species Yasuhikotakia modesta. Next base: position 48,603 of record JBAJNP010000415.1, on the reverse strand, counting down.
GCCTTTGCTGCCAAAAACACCTGCAGGGACCTGAAACCGCACAACACGCCGCTCTCACATTGTTTAAAACTCATGAACGGCGTTCTTCACACAGGGCCGGACAAACCGCACTTTGTCTGCGTGCTTTGGTGTGCCACTTGTAATTATGTCCCCGTTATGTAACGCTTCTCCGTACCAACCCCTGTTAACCTTTCTGTGAAATAAGGAACAATGAGGAAATAATGAGGTAAGGGGCCGTGCAAATGCGCTCCTGATTCAGGAAAAAAAGGGATAATTAGTTTCAAAGTCGTACTTTTGTCTGCTGTAAAGAAAACTAGACATCATTTAAAGCTGCAGTCTGTAATTTTGACTCTCTACCGCCATCTCTGTTTAAACATAAAATTGCAGGTTGATTTCACATACCTTTTTTTAACACATGTTGAAGTCAAATGAAGCCAAACTGAAATCAGATTGAATTATCAGTTGAATTTCTCAATAACTAATTTGTGTTATTTTGATTTTAAAAAGTTACAGATTTGCAGCTCAAATGAAACAAAGTTTTTAACAAAAGTCCAGAGTTTTTCTGTTTATTCAGATATCTTATGTGATTTGATAGCAGTATTTGCAACTTAAAGCTGCCAACCTCGTATAATCCTGTCACACGCTGGTTTTAATGTATTTTTTTTTTGTTGTCCCCACAAGCTAGCAGGTCAGACACAACGTTTTTTTTTTTTATTTCTTGAAAATCATCATTGACCTTGCTGAGATTCTGTCCCATAGACGCACTGCAGACTCTTCGCCAGCGTGAACAGCAACCGGCATCAGTGGGGAGAAGGAGGTTCTCGGTGCCGGACGTCTTGTTGTGCTCAAGTTCATGATAAATTATTGAGTATTAGCGTGGCAGCAAAGTTTGACTCAAAATGGAGCTGCAGTTTGTTTCTGGAGGAGGAAGTTACCTGGGGTTTGTGGAGAGAATTTACCTCACAATGAAAAGAAAACAATAGGTTTAAAAAAATGAGGCTTATTTTGATGATTGTAATGCTTGGTTACGTTTCCTGCTGCTTATATATGTAGGTATACCTACATATATATATATACCTACATATATATTATGATGGCATATTTAATAACTGAATTCATATTCATATTCATATCATAACTTATATTCATATATATATTTATACATATAGTAAATTGGAAGTTGATGTATATGAGTTGATACAGGATCGTTCTCATCTTATATTGTGTGTTTATTGTAAATGCAGCTCTGATTACCTGTGGCAGCAGCTCTGTTGTGATTTTCCTTTAGTTGTGTTCCAATAATGTATAATTAAGTATAGATCACAAAAAACTAAACCTGTTCTTACTTTCCAGGAGGATTTCGTTTAATCATGCTTCTGAAAAACAGCTCGTATAAATGGCTTACTGGGAAACGGATCTGCTGGCAGAACTTGTATTTGTTTGTCATGCTGGCCCGGAGGGAAATGTCTACCCCTTACTCAACACTATGTTTCCCTTGCTCTTCGCTGAGGTAAAACTGGGTCTGTGCTCAGGGGCAAGCAAATGGAGCTTTCTGGAGGTTGGAAGCTTTCAGAAGCATCGTTCTCCATCTGTCTAAATCCTGTGTGGGCTACACCAGGTTTCTTGGCTTGGTTTTCTGAAATATGGAAGTTCAGCTGTATCTCTAAAGCTTTGCCTATATGCTGACAGGTTGGGGGTTTGGTAGCATCTGTCATATGTTATGTGATGTCATCTCTGTGTATGTCCGTGAGGGAAGGTTGCTTGTATGGCATGTGTTACTACAGGACAGCAAGAGAATTGAATGATGGATCCATTTGATTCAGCCCAACTCTCCTTGGCCTCATATAAGTTTATGGCCCCATTTTTCCCTGGTCAGTAAATTACATGATATAGAAAAGGTGTCTGGGTCCAGCCTTACAAACTCACTGATCAACCAATTTGTCTGGGGCTCCTTAGTCTCTAAGGGACCTTAAAGGAGCTGAAGTGTAAGTGTTCTTTAAATTACCCAGCTGCCTGTAAGGAAGGGTGGGTGAGGCCAAATCAAAGCAGATTGTGATGGGACCCCCCGTCTCGATAAGCGCCAACGTCAGGGTACGAGTGCCAGCCGTGGCATTATGGAAGTCGTGTCGGGCACCGAGGGCCCATCTGCCACTTTCTGGCACTTTTTCTGCAAAACCCTTCCCATTGTCCTTTGTTCCATTACGTTCCTCTAAATCCTCTCCCGCGTCCAAGCCGTCTCTATTAAATCCGCCGCGTTCCGATTCCAAGGCTTCTTTTGGCGTCCGAGGGCTTCAAAGAAGGGAAATTGACAGTAAGGCTGGATATATACCCATGACGCCATCTTATTTCTGTCGTGTGGGAACAGGCTCACGAGAAACGCTTTTGTGTGACCAAGCTTAAGTTGGAGGAGAGCTTCCAATAAGGCCAAGCACGATTCGACCCACCTCCTCTCACTTCCCCTTCTAAATGGTAGAAACTTTTTGTGACTGAAAGTTTTCCTGAGCATCCTCTGTTTAACGTGACATTTAAATAACAATAGCCCAGAGCGTTTAGGTTCAGTTACGCATCAAGGCTTCTCCATTAGGTCCAAATATCTATAGAAGCACAGAGCGAACAAAAGGCAGACCGCAGTTGACAGCTTTCAACGCCGGGTGACGTGTGGATAAAAACATACCCAGCTAAACGGTCGAGTGGCTCCAGACGGAAACGTACATACGCACGCGCTCGCCCGCCCGCGTGGAATCCAGCATCGGCTAATAGCATCAGTGTGATTAATGAGCTCAGTAACTGGTGAACTTGTATGAAGTGACACCAGCGTTTGGCATGGTCCGTCAGTCCCGTCCACCGCCCGACAGACATCCTGAGTGCCGCCGCGGAGCTCCGCTCTCGACAGCAGGCTGCCCCCTGCCCCCTGAGGGGGGCTCGATAAGGGCTGACAGCCAAGTAATGACGAATGCAAATGGAAAGGGCGTGGGGCACATGCAAATGCTAGCAGCACAATGGGCAATGTGATTAAAAAGCGCTCTAGAGCCTTTTATCTCGTGGCACCGCTCGTCCTGGGAACAATATTTCAAAGGGCTGACTCTGGTTTCAAAGCTGCTTGCTGCTGCTCATCTCAAAGCCTTTTCTCTTCTCTGTGGAGGAAAGCAGGTTTTGATTGGTTCATGTGAACCTGCTGTCTTTCCTATAGGCTGTCCTGTCCAAATCAGAGCTTGTGGAACCTGCATGTGGTGTTTTTGGTTACTCAGGTGCTGCACAAGGTAAAATATCATACATTCACTTTTACATTGAGAAAAAGCTACTGTGCTGGTTTAAGGTTTTAGATGGGTTAGTTAGTTTCCTAGCCTGGTTTGGACAGATAGTTAGCAAACCTGAGCTGTGAACTGAGTTTGTTTGTTTTATGCAAATAAAAATTATACAAATTATGTTTGCTTTATATTTTTTATTCTTCTTTTGTTTTGAAAATGTATAAATCAATTTTTCGTTTATTTTATATTTGTATTGATCTGTAATACTCCAATATTTTGTATTTATATGATACATTCATGATATATATATATATATATATACACATACATTTTATTATATGTATATTTTTATTATATAAATAAATAATAAACTATTATATTTATTTATTATTTATTTATATATTTGCATCCCATGTTATGTCATCTGTGATCAAAAATATCAAAACCGAGTTCAAGATTTTCATATTTTAAATAATTTCACATCAATATTTTCCTCAAATTAACATAATGGAGCCGTTCAAATTATTAGTTTTTGTCCTAAAGTACCTGATGTCTTATAAGGGTTATAATGGAGCGGGTGTGATGTCATGAACTCCTCATGGCTGTGTGTTAGTCAGGATAATGAGCAGAACCCATCAGAACTCATTACGTTGTATGTTGTTGGTTTCCATCAGACGGACACTCAGAGGCAGTGATGGACTGATAGCCGGGTCTGTAGACTAGTTTAAAGTCAGAGCAGAATCTCTCGGTCTCTCGCTGGGCGAGTCTGGGTTCAAACTGAATGAAAGTATCTGTTCTTCCTCATTTCAAAGTATGAACAGTTATGTCATTCAAGACTGTGAATAATACATTGCTGCTCGGATGTTCTTCAGCTTTAGCTTGTGTTTACTTCACAGGGAGGATACATCAAATGATCTCTGGAGAATGATGCCTTTAAATTTGCCATGCCATGAAGAAGTGGAGAAAAGACCTTGAATACGTAATTCGCTGTTACGAGCACCGCATCCGTAAAAAGTCGTGGAAGACACGGCGAGATGTTCCCTGTTCCCAGAACATAATCCTATTAAATCCTATGATCATCACACACCAGCGTGATCTTCTGTGATGGTCCGGCTCCAGCTAACTATTAGAGGTTGTAAGAATGTTTCCATAACATTTCCCTTAAAAACCAAGACTTGGTAATGTTATCTGAAGGTTTTAGGAACATTCAAAACGTTCCAATAATGTTAATTAATGTTTATAAAACATTCCACTAACTACTTAGAATAACATTTTTGATGTATGATGTAGAACATTAGAAAAACATTCTACCTAAACAATGTTTATGAAAACTTTAAAGGACTTTTAGAGAATGTTTCCTGTTGGTCGGGCTCTGCTAGTTAGTGCTGGTGTAACTGGGTGGTAGACCAGCATGATGATGGTTGACTAAAGTCTTTGTCTTGCTGGTTAAAATAATCATCTAGATAAGAACCACACCAGCATCATTTATTGCATTTAATTGTGCTGTATAATCGAAAAAGAAATAGTTAATTTTATAATCCAGCTTAATGAAACGTACAAACACATGTAAGCTGCAAACAAAGAAAGTTTTTTACTTTATTCTAAATTTAATATATGCACAGCAGGAACAAATCAATGCTAAACACAAAAATAAAATGTGGCTAATCACACATAATTATGGTGGCAGAATAAATAGTCTTATCTGGTTTTAAACGGCAGGAGAAAATGCTCTTGTGATTCATGTCAAAGGCTGCGGGTCCAACCGTACAATATTTTGGTGCGTATTAATCTGACAATTGTTAGAAACTCTCAGAATCTGGCAGATGCCCTCGCGCTTGAAAACCATTCGCTGTGCAGGTCAAGAAAATACATGCGGCATCAGATACGGCAGCTGAAAAGAAAGATAAACATGATTTATGCCAAACAATGTGTTTTGTGCTTATTGGCTTCCAAGAGCACAAAACCATCAACATTCAACAGACATTTCAAATCAACTATTCCAGCTACAAAAACAAGCCTAATATACTTTTCTAAAGTTGTTTGTGGCCATATTAATACATTACCATTAATGAGCAATGCATGAGATCTGTATACCTCTGTGAACAGACTGTGCTGTACACAGTCTACTGTGTTAAAGGCATTGTAGGTTGTCGCACAGGCTCATAAAAGGCTAATGTCTCCAGTTCACATACCATTTAGCAGCCACTTTTCTTCTAAGCAGCGCATAATGCATTAATATCATGGAGAGCCTCGTTGGAGTAACATGAGTTTAAGTGCCTCGTTCATTGGGCACAATGGTGAAACAGCAGGAGTCTTTGTACTGTATGTTTTTCTTAAATCCAGTTCCGTGTTTTGTAGTGAACCCTTCAACTTTGTCAGATAAGTTGATTATTTTATTTATTTCATTTTTAGGTTGTTGACTTATTGTAATTTTAAAACATTTACAAAGACGTTCTTCTAGTAACGATAGTGAAACGCTTTTAAATGTTATTATTCATATGTTCGAAAACATTGTTAGTGAACATTTTGAAAACAAAGCAATAATGAACGTTCCTAGAACGTTCCATTTTTTGTTACTGGAAACATTAGGGAAACATTCTTACAACCTTAAATTGTTAGCTGGGTACCAAGAAACACCTTCAGCCGTTTGTTTGACTGTGTCGTATGATTTGTGCGATCATAAATTACAGGCAGGTTGGATAATGTGATGCTTGTTTGTAAGAGCTCCTTAAGGCAGTTCATTGAATTAATCAGAAGGTTTTAATCAAATGCATCGGTGGTTTTGTGTGATTATCTGTCATTACATTCATTCTGCTCCTATTAAAAGTGTTGATAAACAGTTTAACGAAGCCCCGGTCGGACTTGATCACCGTTCGGTGGGTCAAACGTCTGAAGACCGATGCAAGCGTTGACTAATTAGTCTCAGGGCCTGAAATGGACTTCCTGTTAGAAAAATGTTCCATTAGAAAAGTTATGAGTAAATTGCTTCCCCTGAAAGAGAGAGATTTGACCTGCCTCTCCTGTGTTTTGACTGAGGACCCATTAGAGCTTCGTAACAGATGTCAAAGGAGGGTGAGAAAAAGTACCCCACCCCCTCTTCCTGTCTCAAAGGGCCACTAAATCCTTTAATTACCTCACCAGTAAGATCTGTCTTCAGGGAACTCTCTGCTAAATACGATCCCCTGTTCCTCAAATGAGGAAAAAACTATTTGCTGTTATTTTGTAAAGAGAGCAATGGTGCCCACGGCTATCACGCTGCAAAACGAATATGGCTGCCCTTATTACAATGAATGGCTCTGCAGTGTGGATTATGTGAGGGAGATGGTTGACACACTTTTTCAAAAAAGGGAAACGGGTTGAAAATATGGCGAAACATTTATTTCTTGCTCTTTTGTAAGGAGGCATGAAATTCATACAAGCACTTAAGGGGAACACAGTCTAGCTACCAGGTCAAGTGCCTTAGGAGATTTCTAAGCTTTTCCTGACGACAGACGTTTTTTTTTAACTTTATTTATTTAATAAATACAAAGGTAGTGCTTTTTCATGACTGCTATAAAAAGAGCCGCTTCCTTAAAGCTGCAATCTGTAACTTTTTTTGGTCAAAAGCGAACAAAGATTTATTGAGTTACTTAGCAAGTACCTGACAAAGAGGTGTTGAGGTCTTTTTACCTCATATACCTCACATTTTATCATTTGAGCTGCCATGTCTGATTTTGCAGAAAATGGCCTGTTTTCTGTAAACAAATACAGGAGATCAGACTTGTCACGTTCACGTACTAAGTGGCAGTTGTTTGGGGTTTAAACTTGTTATGCACTTTTAAAAAACAATTGCACAAGTGTTTGCAATGTAAGGTTTCAAACAGAGATGGCGATAGAGAAGCAAAAGTTACATATTGCAGCTTTAAAACAAATCATTTCTGTGGCATTAACATTTTCAAATAGTATTCTTAAATAATAACTGGCCACGCCCCCAGTCTCCCATTGGCCCAGGCTCACAGTATCCAAGCTCATTACTGGTTACAATAATATCATGCTATTTATGTACAGTATTACAATAATTTATCTTGTAAGCCACTATGGAACAGCTGTATCTGCCAACCAATCCATCAGATTTATTGAGGATATTTTAAGACTTCATCTCAGAGTTGTGGGCAGGTTCAGGGGACATAATGATTTATCTCAGGGCAGTCAGAGCTGAAATGAACTAGCTACAAAAAGGTCAAATTATGGTGCATTCATCACAATGAAGTTATAAGTTTGTAGTGAGTTCCCTAGTGTTTTTCTTTCCAGTGTAGTCTAATGGCATTTTTGTCTCTTCTGTGAAACCATTGTTTACCAAGAGAGTAAAATTGCAGGTGGTCGGAGCGGCAGTGATTATTTTTCAACTTGATCATTGGGGGATAAAAATGACTCTGGAAAAACATTCAATCTTGTTTTTGCAAATGCACCACCTTTTTCAAGTTTTGGTGTGATTGCGATAGCAAAACTGACAAATGATGACAAAGAGCATTTGTTTGAGGGGGACAAAATGGCCTCTTCTCAGCAGATGTGTTTTCCCAACTGTGTAAGAACGCTTCTCTAATGTTTCCAGGAAATAACACAATTGTTAAAAGCGTTGTTTTGAAAGATCTAGGAACTTTTTAGACCCTGTATTAACAGTATAATTTGGTTAAAAGAACTTCATTTCTTATTATTTTTATTGTAAGAATTATTATAACTATGTGAAAAAAATGTATAACATTCCACCAACAAATTAAGAAAGTTTGATACATTCAATATATAACGTTAAATGAGTCCTACTAACATTCTTGTGAGAAAGTTGTTCTTCACTTCTAGAGAATGTTAGCCAACGTTCCGAGGACGTTCTCCCTGTTTTCTGTCACAGCTCACAAATTTTACGGAGCGCTCAGGAAGCCTGGTAAGCGTAATCAAACGGAGTGTGAAGATGCTGTAATGCCGCCGCATCAAGCAACATTCTAATCCGGTGAAGAATTAAACAAGGTATTGTTGTGTGTCGAGCATGACAGCCGCAGTCTTTAATCGTTTCAAACATTTCATCAAGGATTATTCAGATGTTTTGGCTTTTAGATTTCCCTGCTGACAACATCCAGCAGAACTCAAACGCAAAACAGTGGCGATGCGATAAGCTTGATGATAAATCCTCAGACTGCCTTTGTGGTTTATTATGAGTTTGTCTTGAGTGTGAAGTCTTACATCTTGATATTATCTCTTATATTTCTCCACCCATTTGTTGAAAAGCGTAAATCTTTGAAGTGTGTCTTTAAAGGTGATGTTTGTATTTTAAGAAGTTTAAAGGCAGTTTTGTCTGGCTATTTATATGTTGAGTTGCTAATAATTATGAACACTGTAGCTTTGTGGTGCTTTCAAAGCGTGAACAATGACAGATATGAAGTTCAACAAATAGTGTAAGTTTGGAGCAAGACTTCCTGTTTAATTAACCAGCATGGAAGATGTTAGAATTGTGTGGATAACCTGTTAAAATAGTATTACTGCAATTCCAGTTGGTGTCTGCAGGTGTCAGACTGCAACAGGAAATTCAACTTTGGGTCCTTGTAAGGTTAGTTCAGCTCCCTGATTACAATATATGGGCATCCCTGTGAGCGTGTAAAATGACTGTCTTTTGATTGGCTAAACCCAAACCCTAGTGGAAATTTTCTATGTGGCATTCAATAAAAATATCTAACAGCCTTTTTAATTGTCTCTTATCCTGTCTAAACTCTTTCTCCGTCGGGGTGTTTGATTGTGTTCCGTCTTGTGATTTCACTAAGATTTACTATGTGTTAAACTACGTATTATGTGGCATCATGGGAACTTGTCGAAATAAACTGAGGTAGAAAAGAAGTTCTTTCTCACACCGGGAGAAAATCTTTAAGCGTTACTTTGCACAGTAGGCAACACACCTCCACAATCAATTTAGAATCAGACTTACATTCGTTTCGTCGCCAAATCTTTGAATCATTGAGTGTTTGGAAACCAGGAACATTTTATTAAAGGCATTAATGCTTTAAACAGAAATCCAATCTTGCTAATTCAGACGATACGGCCTCTGAATTTCACTGACTGGCCTCGGCCTGTATTGGTATGCTTGGCTCATTTGGTGAAGCAGTTGTGAGCCCACGGTTAATTAGCCTTGAATAGCCGCTGCTATAAACTGACATCATGGGGTCCAATCCAGCCACTGTGAGCATTTAACAAACAGAACATTTAACATTCGTATTTTTATGGTTCTGGGATGCTATCCATTTTGGGAATGCGTTGTGTGTGCCGGTGCATGCGATAGTCCCATCTTCAGAACCATGTGACAGCATTTCATTTTCTAATTTAGGACAAACCCCTTACCCCCACAGATCTAATAGTCTGCGCTAAGGTTAATTTCCTTTGTACATCTGCTATCGATGAGAAATTAGGAGGTGAGAAAACAAAGCTTCTCAGGCCGTCATGCAATTTTATTTGAATCAATTCATTTCTCCTGCACATTCATTGGATTGTGGCGAGGAGATTTAGCCCTGAAGTGACACTTGTGTTGCCGCTCTCCTGATAAGCCATTTTTTTCCCCTCTCTTCTCCTTTTTAGTATGCAAGCGTTATTGATCAAGAGATTCACAGCGGATGTCGTGCAGAGGTCGCTTTTAACCCTCTCTGCTGATATCGCATCCCTCCAACAAGCAAAAAAATGCAAGACGGCTGTAGCAGCAACATCCATTTTTCTCAGCGTGGAGTAAAAAGGACTTTGCAGGAAGTGTTTTATGTGATAATGCTGCTGACGGAATAGTCGATGCCCACCTACGTTTGCTCAATGACAGAGGATCATAAATCGCTCTGTGCTAGTAAAAAATGCAGATGTTATAAACCCCCTCCCACCATCACACACCAACAGCTGATAAAGTTCATTTCTTCTCACTGACAGGCGGGCTTAGAGGAATAATTTATCTATAAATTAATATTCTGTTATCATTTTCTGTCCCTCATATGACTTTCTTTTTTAGCAGAAAAGGTGAGTGCATATCTTAGCCACTTTTCTCCCCTGTAATGTATGTGAACGGGCTGTTGTGTGCATTATTATTAAAGTCTTTTATACAATTATACAATGACTTTGTGTGAGGCCTTAAATTATAATTCTTTATGTGAAAATTACATTTTAATTAAAAAAAATTAAAATTAATTTTTGTGTCCACTGTTCCTTTAAATAAAATCTGAGTGTAGAAATGAGAAATGCATTCTTTTCCAGCTTTATTTGCTGCCTATGTTAAGTAGATGCTAACACTAGGAAGTCCATATTTTCCCAATGGATCGTTACAGGCAGTAGTTATACACTTCTGCTTTTCCAATGTCATGACACTCTCATTGGACCCCCAAGAGAAGCTTAGCAGGAATCAGTTGATATTATATGCATAAAGCTCCACACATAATCTTTAACAACCTCTGTCTCTCACAAACAGCTTTTATAAACCATGCTTTTTATAGTTCAGATAGTATAAAACTGGACTGCGGTTTCACAACAGGCCTCTCAGGACCATACATCCTATGTAGGTGGTTGTATCTCTTTTAACTTTGAGGGGTCAGGGTTTTTTCAGGGTTTTTTGCAGACCAAGAATCGCAGCGCTGGAGCTCCCCGTGGCACAGCTACGTTTTCTCATCTTCCTGACTTTCACTTCCTTCCCTTTTGCCTAAAGAGTTCTCAGTTTCTTCTTTGCAAGAACAGGCCCATGTGAAAACCAAGGCGTCCATTGACAGAATAAAGCAAAGCTGACATGCTCCCAAACCCCAGCCATGAATCTCTCCACGCTGAGCATCTGCAGATGAAAGGGCATTGGATATACACACCATTTCAGAGTCTGTTTCAAAAACCAAAGAGTATTAAAGCTGGTATTGAGCGTTGATAGGAAATAACTATTCCCATCTTTATGAAGATTTGAAGAATTTCTAAACTGCAGCTATAATTTCCAAGATTTGCAATGTCTCACATTTTTATGTCTGTTTTTTTGCTCTACCCCACAGCTCCACCCAACAACATCTCAGTGGTGGCTGAGAACACCCCGGCGCCATTCAGTCGGTACCAGGCCCAGAATCTTACCCTGGTCTGCACTGCCAAAGGAGGCAAACCAGCACCATCGGTGAGTTTCATTTTCTCCATGTTTGAAAAGATGGCTGGGTTCAAAGGCTCTGCTACTGTCTATATAAAGTGAGTCTTTTCATTAAAGTCGGAAGGATTTCAAAAACCCACACACCTTAACCTCATGAGCACCAACCACACTAACTCCATCTGAGTTCAGCCAGCGGTTTGCGAAAAATCCCGCCAGCCCATTAATCACACTCTGTGGGCGAACGGTAATGTATTCCGGATCTATCTTGCCCCCATCTCCAGCAATTAAGATCCCAGCGTGAGAGGCGCGGTGTAAAAATGATTTCCACCACCCCACCTGGAGAGTCACGTTGCCAGACGCCCGGCTGACCAGCTTGAGTGTCCATCAGCACGAAACTCAGTGCAGCTCTGAAGCCTGAGGAGACCCACCTTCATTATCAGCCAATCCACCGCCATTCACCGGCGAGATGGAGGGCGTTTCATCAGCGTGGGCTGTTCGCTGTTCATCAGACTCCAAGGTTCCTCCGCTAATGCAGAGGAGCGGCAGGAGCGAAGAAACAGCTTTTAAATTAAAGCAGAAGAGCTAAAAATCTCTGCAAAAGGTTTTTGGGCATCTGGGAAACTGAGGAGATTCTAAGTATTTTTTAAATTGTTCTTTACAGGTCTGGGCTGGCGGTAAAATATTACTTGATTTTGTGTCATCTTCAATAACGAAATGAGCTGTTTGTTTTGGTTGAGTCTAGACTGTTTAGTGATGTATTTTTAAGATATTTTAAACACCCCATAGATTTATTTTGAAACTAATGCTTAGTTTACTCCATTTCTAAATCTTGCTCTTAGAAATACACAACGTTGGTGGGATACAGTGATTTAATGCAGTATGTTCACTTATTTGGTGTAATTCTATATTGTCTACCAGAACTGTAAATCTAGATTTCCTTTAGTTTTACCCTAAACGGCCCACAATGCACTAGAAGTATTGTATCCCAAAATGCAATGTGCATTCCTAGAGTTAAGACATATTTACATACAAATTTGATTAAAATGCAAAATGAAGTCATTTTTAATATCACTATCATTGCAGCACACTACTTTTTGTGTTCTGTTTCACATACAGGTTAAACAAATATATTTCTTGCCAAAAGATACATTTAGTAGCAAGTAAACAAGATATTTTGGAGCACAGCTGTGTGTTCTGCTTTGTTCCCAGTTTCATATTTCAACAAACTGCGGTTGGTTGTGTTACATGTTGGTCTGAGGTCTCGTCCTGACTAGATTTTGCTTATTAAGTTGGTGTTGAGTCTTACCAAATTCTGCATAAGTTAAGCTAAGACTTTGTTTGCAAAGTTTGGCGTCTCTTCGAAACTAAATAACTTGATAGTTTGAACAAAAAAGAAAAGCACTTCATTAAGTTAATTAAATATGTTTGGGTATGTGGTAATTAAATATTTGGTGGAGGAATATGAAAGGTGGATCATTTTTTTCACCGTTCGTTCAGGACCAGAGTCTCTGTGGGACCGAATTAAGATGGGGGAAAATGTTTTGCCAAATTATATTATCTCATGTGAATCTCTTTCTTTTTTCTGTGTTCAACCCTCAGAAGCTCCGCAGAACAATGTTTTGAAATTAATTGTCTTCGTGAAGTAATTTTGTGTCTCCAGACCTGAAACAGCCCAACTGAGGAATAACAATAACGCCAAAGTCACCTTGTGCGCTACTGTACGGTAAAGAAACAAGCAAACTAAATGAGTAAACAAATAAACACACAACACTTGGGACATAGTTTGGATATTATTATCTACCAAGAAGTCTCCAGGTACTTATAGACCTAGATACAACTTTAGATCTGAAGTTGTTGAGATCTACGTAACAGTCTGGATCAAACGTCCTTCAGCTTGAAATCTAATCTAGAAAACTAACAGTAACCAAACACGTCTCTAGAAAGCTTTGGTTTAAATGTAATAATTGTTGCAGAAAGCGCAACCTTTCGCTTTTATAAAGGTAAACGTAAAGTCTACACCCAGCTAACAGGGAACATTTTCTGAACATAGAAAGTCTAAAAACGTTGTTTTAAAACGTAAGAATTTTTTTAACGTTAATGCAATGTCTAAATACTGGACATTTTGACATTCCTACACTTTTTAAAGTAGGGTTTTCCTCACATAATGGAAAGGTTCTTGCAACCTAAAATTGTTAGCTGGGCACTAGTCGCTTTGAAACAAAACAGTGACATATTTACTTTGCTTTAGCGTGACACACATTCGCTTATTTGCTTCTTGGTTCATTAAACATGCAAATAAAATAGTTATTTTTAACAAATACAGCTGTGCTGAAAGGACGCAGCAATGAACCGATTTCCTCTTCTTTCCAGCTTCAGTTGCTTGTCTCCTGTACTGTCGTATGATGCATCTCATTTAGACAACATCAGTGTTGCTGCCTCGTGGCTTATTTCTGAACCATCTGGAACATTTTTTCCCCTCAACACTCTTTCACTCTCGTCTTTCAATAGTAGGTCAAATCAATGCCACGGCTTTGCAGTTTAACACCCTCTTAAAATCAATTTAACAGCCACGGCACATAGCTTGAGGTTCAAAACATTGTATCATTCACACAGTGTGCTGAGTACCAGACATGTTCATCTTCTTCTTTGCTCTTTTATGTGAAAAAAACTGCTTTCATTTCATCAGGCTTTTTTCATATAATCTTGTCAGGCAGACAAAATTCTTTGAACTGAAGACAGATTTTAAGGTGCACAAAATAGTTTTTCATTTTTGTGTTTTTCTGTCTGACGCCACAGTGGATTTGGGCTTTATACTGACACCTATTGACATGAATGCTGGTTATGCAAACGCAAAGGTTTTAACCAATGACGTTGCAAAAACGACCTTCTGGGATTCATTGGGCAAAAAAGGGATTCAGTGTTGAGCCCCTGCTGGTAGACTTTGTACTGCACTGTGTTGCCCACCCATCTTAAAGGAAATGTCTAATCATATTCCACATATACACTTCAGAGGAATTATATATCAGTATAAAGCGTATATCAGATTTTTGTCTAGGCTATTAATATGACTGGGTCACACAGTAACCATGTTTGTCCGTTCAGTTGTTTAGGTGTTAAAAATGAGTTTGGAGGTCTCCCCACCCGGCCGATGAGCCTCAAGGGGTTTTATTTTTAAAAACCAAGATGAGCAACATTTGAAATCGCAGGTTCTTGTCTGACGGGCAAATCATCCGCACAATCTGCGCCTGTTTGAGCGAGAGCAGATAATGACAGATAATACGGCGCACGATGAAGTGCGTCAGCTCGGCCTCTTGCGCTGTAACTACGAAAAGCATCATCTCTCTCTGACACTCCGGTGATTAAATATGACAATGTTTGGAAGAAGAAAAGAAGGACTAAAGGAACAGCCACTGTTGTCAAGTCCTTAAATGCTCCTGCCACTCCAAACGGGGCGATTGGCAATAGGCTGCGTGCAGGTGCCTTCATTAGCCTCCATTCAGGGACAAACCGCACATTGCCGGCGGCGTGAGGCATTGTGCTGCCGCGGGCGGAGGCGCGCACAAAGCCGCTTGTTTGTTGCGCTCATTTAGATGCGCGGAGGGGCGCGCGCACGCGTGCGCGTTTTGCGCACTTTCATTGTGCGGCGCCTGTTGGAGCACCGATTCATTCAAACGCCGAAACAGAGGCTTTCATTTCCTTTCATTGTAATCCGTTGCATCCAGGAAGTGCCAGAAATACTTCAAGGGCAGGTACATTGTGTTATGGCTTATTTCAGCACCTTGATATATTATTGTGCCATAGGTCCCGTTTGGATAAACCCTTCGTGTATAATTACTCCCTTTAGTTAGACGCAAGATGTTTGTGAGGAACTATTTCGGGTTGTGTAGGAGTCACATGTGTGACAGCCTCGCATCTTCCTAAATAAGACTTTACAAACTGTACCGTCACCCTGACAACAGCCAATGAAAGGCAGCGCATCCGGCACGTCTGAGATCTCATCCGTATCAGCGGAAGCCAATTACTGAAGCATGTAAGTGAAAATTCATTGAAAGCCCTTATTTGTTTAGACAATCGATTATCCTCTTTCAGAAGAAACAATGGGAGTTTTCTGCACATGGTGTCATTACCAGCAATATGCCAGAATAATGTACAGTAGCTGTTATGACAGCACTAACATCCTGGTCTCTGAATGGACGTTCCCATGAGCAAGTGCACGTGCTGTGCTTGAAACGCATCCGTTCTGGTGGGTTACTGTGTTCAAAATAAAGGATTCTGCTGTCTGGTGTATGAAGCACAAAAAAACTGTGTTGTGCACAATTCAGAGAGCCGTATTACAGTATGAATAATTGAAGAGACTGTGTTTGCAAAGGAGAGAGCTTGGGATGAGAGCATCATGTTGTGTGACCGTTACCTTGGTGATTAGAATGGCTATGAATAGGAGTTCTGTGCACTATTTACAGAGACAGCCCATCTCTCTCTCTCTCTCTCTCTCTCTCTCTCTCTCTCTCTCTCTCTCAGATCAAACCCAGATGGTGGCAGAGGATTTATAGCACCACATGCTGGTCACATTGAGTTACTGCAGGAGGTCTGGCGCATTAACCAGATATAATGCGCCTTCGTCATACATCAAACCAAGATAGGAAAATAAATCCGCAGTTTGCATTTGTAGCTGAATCTGATGGCTTATCAGGGACGTTTTTATAATGAGATGTCGCATTTGTGGCCCATGCATTGTAAATCGATTTGCTTATATAATTACAATTGCTTCAGATTACCTACCATCATACAGCTAGATTGTTTATTATGACTATACAAACTGCCTATACTGTTTCCCAAACTTTTTACACTGTTATAATCTGGACAAGTACAGACTGAATCCATACAGTCAAATAGTCACAATGCATATAATACTATTACTGCATATTGTCCAAAATTATATTAATATTAAAACATCTTTGAATGCAAAAACATTCAACTTTGTACAGCCTCATGTTAAACAGATTGTCACAAAATATTGAAAAGGCTAAGATTAATTAAATGATAATGCTAATAAGAATTTTGTAAGAAAGTGACTGTTTGTATTACAGTGAATGCATCCATTTATTGTTTAATGCTTTCACTAAAGGTCACGAGGCGGTTGGTCAACAATGCAGTTTTGCCCATCAGGATGTTCCCAGATCAGTTTTCAGCACTATGCTTTTGCAGTTATGTTAGTTAAATTGCTGCTGCTAACCTCTCTGTACTGACTTATCCCATCTTTAATGTTAAAGCAAGCTTGTTTAAGAAACCCTTATGTGTAACTGTGTAAAACACAGGCCTTTAGTTCCTCCCCACGCTGCTGTCGAACAGTTATTCAGCAACACCATGAATTATTACACCGTCGTCTCTAAAAGACTCCATAGTCGCGGCATTGTTTTGTTATCTCACGCAGCCCACTTCTGTTAGGCATTAGCTGTTGTCTGGAGCCTTAGCTATTAGCATGAGGTTTCCACTACGCATCTACTTTTGTCTGTTCTTCCCTGTGGCTGCAGGCGCAAATAGTCAGATAATGTGAGTAAAAGCCACAGCGCTGGTTTACGCTGTTAACCTCTCTCAGCAGCAGAGATAAAGTGTGTACTTTAGAGCACATTAGCTGTGAAAACAGTCCCTGCATGAAAGAAAATAGCATTGTCCCTTAGAAGACCCTCTTGCTTATTTTTCTAAATTCTTGTGAAGATGTTGGCACCAAACTAGACTCCTCAAGGATGCTTAATTCACAGACGGTACATCATAGCATTTTCTTACCCCGGAACACACGTATGTATCACAAAACGAGGGCCAGCATGCGAGGAAATGTCTCATGTAATGCAGTGACACTTTAATCTTCTGCAAATGGAATTTAAAGTGTATAATGTGCTATATATAGCACGCTGCGTGCACCTGTCTTAAAACAAATCCCTCTCACAGAGCTGGAGAGGAAGGCAAAGGCAGGGATTCACAGTAAACTGGGTACAAGCAGAACACTGTGCAAACATTAATGCTACAGGCATTAGGCCTGCTGAATTTAATACACATATCTGGGGGTTGTGTGTTGAAGTGGGAACTTAATTCCCTGTCAAGTGATTTACCAGTCGGGAATCTTAATACCCAGATGCATCGTGGTGAAGAGAAGCTGTTGCAGCTGCACGCTGGCGGAACATAAACGTGAAGCAAAAACTGTGTCACGTATGTTCACCGGCGCAGTGGGTTTGAATGAAGCTTCATCGTCCTAGATTCTGTTGTTTAGACTTGTCAGTCACAGGGCGTGTAATTTCACCATTTAGTTTGATTGTAACAGATACTGATGAGTCTGTCTTTCTCTCTTTCTCTCTCTCTCTCTCTCTCTCTAAAACTCTCTCACCTTTTCCAACAAAATGGTACCGCTTGTCATGTTGCAACTGGTTCTTCTTCAGAGGCATTTATGAGTTTTGACAGCATATTTTAACGCCCAGAGTAATTTGATTCTGTAATTTGATTTTTATGCAATCACAAGTTGTTTTTTCATGCATTTATTTTGCACAAATGGAAATTCTGAGCAATCAATTGCTGCCTATGATATTTGTAAATAAAATCCTTTTTCTGTAGATGGATGAAGGATTGTGTGACATGTAGGGGTGGGTTTTGTGTTGTGGCGGTGACCAATTTCATCGTACACAGCTTTCTTGATTACAATGGGATTGAACTGGCTTTGTTTTTGTTGTTTTCAACAGTTGGGCAGTGGAAACATTTATATACCCTCAGCTAATTTTCTGTCTCTTTTCTCTCCAGGTACAATTTAAGCGAGATGGGGAGTTGATAGAAGTGATCTCCTACGTCTCGCCCACCGTGGGTTACGAGGGCGGCGGGTCTGCGGGGGTACGTGGAGCCAGACCTCTGATCAGCAGAGACCTGGATGACACTAAGCTGCGGAAATCTCTTTCCCTGCTCGGTCCAGATGGCAGGCCCGGACGTCTCTATACGGAGAGCCCCGGGCGGAGCTACATGGCCAGACAGCCCGGTCACGAGCCCAGCCCCGCCACGGAGACAATCCCCGAAACGGTGGTCAGTCGGGAGTTCCCACGCTGGGTTCAGAGCACAGATCCCCTGTATTACTTCAGCAACACGCAGATCCCTCAGAGCGATGGCTCTGTGCTGGTCCAGGCGAAGCTTACCTGGACCCTGAATCCGCAGTTGGACAACGATGCTCTGTTTAGCTGTGAGGTCACGCATCCAGCTCTGTCTATGCCTATGCAGACCGAGGTCATTCTGTGTAAGTCTGGTTTTTTGCTTTTGTTGATATCGATTTGGCGGGATTCTTAAAAGAACCTTAAAGCTTCACATTGTTGACCTTGAACCTGAGCGTCTCGCCTTCAGGCTATTATCCAGCTCTCCTCATGCGATCATAGGCGAATCGCTTTACATCCCCCTCTGACAGATGCAGTGAGATCAACACTGGTTTCTATTTGTTGCTTAATTGCGTTACAGGCAGGCAGATTGCAGCTGCTAATGCAGAATGCAAAATCTCGCATTGACTGACAGGCCAATTCATTGAGCTGTCTGCGCGCTAGATTGAGTTAACTTAACCACGTTATTGAAAAAGTCAACCTGCATTACAGAAATCAAGCATAAAAAGGATCTAGCCGTGCCTCCGTAAGACAGCATTGTTGCAGGATCTGCCCAGCTAACAAAAGAAACGTTTCCCTAATGTTTCCTTTAGTAACCAAAATGTTACTGTTATTTAAAAGTTTTGAAATGTCAAGTTTTGTGGATTTTTTTAGCATTATTGCTTGGTTAAAAAAAATTTTAAATTAAAAGACACCATGTTTAAATTCTGTAACATTTTCAAAACGTTCTACTAACAATTTAAGAATAATGTTTTAAATATAATGTCTGTGCGTATATATTATATATAGCAATGCTCTGAGAATATTCCCTGTTAGCTGTGTCACTGTTCATAAATGTAAAAAATGTCTGACTGTGTGCAAGCCCACTAATTGGTAAGTGATAGGAGGCTTTTCAACTTTTTAAATTGTCTTCCATTTTAGAATAGATAAAATTGGCTTTTTGAGGGCACTTGTTTAAAATGAATGAAAAGAGGCATTGCAACACAGCCGATACTCACATACCTCCATATTTGAATGCATAGCAACCCCTTTTTTGGCTTTTAAAGCTACAACAGAGATGGCCTGAAGATCCCATTATCACTTCAAAGGCAGCGTTCACTTGTAGTCTCTGCTATCAGCCCTCAGAAAAGGGCGAGTGATGAGACACCCGACAAGATAAACAGAGACATTTCTCTCACTTAGTGGCGCAGGAGCTCTGAAACAGAGATGAAGGAGAAGAAACGAAAGATAACGACAGAGTAAAGGTGAAAGCAGAGATGGTTCTGAGCTTGATGCAGGTTTCATGCAGTATTTCTGCAGATTCTTACTGATGCAGTCAGTCTCGTCTCCTTCCAGAACATTCTCCGGCCGCGCATTACGTGAATGCAGGCAGAGAGGTGTAACGTAGCCTCCGTATGGATCACAATAATGCCTGCCGTTTTTCATAATTCTTATTTTTATTAAATATTTTTATATAAAGCTATTGACAGAAACTTTACATCAACACCTAGCAAAGAATATATACCAAAATAAAGCACAGATGGCTAATGTTCGCTAATGGTTCTGTCAGTTATCCAAAACATTCATATGTTAATAGAATGTTTTTTATCATATATCAACAACATTATTCTTAAGTTGTTAGTCAAGTCTAAAAAATGAATGTTTTGACCGTTCCTAAAACATTAAAATTAACATTTTTGTTATATTATAGAAACATTTGGGAAACATCCTTACAACTTTAACTTGGAAACTAGCTGGGAAAAAGATTCATGCTCTATGCTGCATGACTAAAACAGGTCTTCAGTGAGTGATATCAGCAGTGTCTTTGCTATATTAAGCTCTGTGTAACTATAGGGCTGTTTTGTGTATTGTGGGCGTCTTCTAGGATTTATTTACAGAACAGTACAAGCAGAAAGGAAAATAAGGGAGAGAGGAAATAGGATTGGGGTTTAACTCAGGCTGAATTTGAACCCTGGCCCTTATGAGCCAACAGATCTCAGATGAGGGTGCAACAAGAATTTCAGTGCACAAATAACATGTGAGAGCGTTAGCTGTATCGGCGCATGATCGCTTTGTGTGTGTGTCTCGAGAGTAGAGATTTGGGCATGTATAGCTGCGCAGGGAAGGGGAAGTATCACCGCATGTGTGTTTGTGAGGAAGATAAGTAAATTCCTTAGAGTGCACAGAGCCTAGAAAAGGTTTCTCAACATTCAACTTTCATATTTTGACAAGACCTGTACTATGCAACGATTCAACAGTAACTGTGTTTCTTTTTAAAAGACAGAGGGAACTGTCTAAGCCTCTCTTTGTTCTTAAGAATACAGAACCAGAAATTGTGTTTGTTGATTTTAATTGGATCTCACTTAGAATTCAAAGCAGTAACAAACCTGGCTTGAGTCTGGCACAGCCCCAAGTGACACCAATGAATTCAGTGTGTGTGTGTGTATGTGCATGTGTGTGTGTATGTGAGTGCTGTGTGTGTGTGTGCTTGCATGCATTAAGGTTTGTTTTATTTACTCTTATTAAAGCAGCAATCTGTAACTTTGCCTCTCTACCACCATCTCTGTTTGAAACTGAATATTGCAGGTTACTTTGACATACTTTTGTTTACATGTCAAATAAACCCAAACTGGCCTTTCTTAGCAAAGTAAAAAGACAGCTTTAAATGCTGACCTGTTATGTTCTCAATAACTGATTTGTGTTTGTTTTTAATCCCAAAAAGTTACAGATTGCAGCTTTAAAGTAGTTTGTTCCTCAGGTTATAAAATAAATTGTGATTGCTACCACAGTTCTTGTAGTAAGTTCTGTTCTTGTTAGCATCGACCAGGCGTGTAGTTTAAACTGACTGACCATCAGGAATAAGTGCAAGGTTTTATTAATTCATTTGAACTGCACTGACACTTCCAGTTCAGGTGATTTGCTAACCTGTGCTCAGTCACGAAATGAAACAGTCACAGCAGCATTCGCAAGTCATAAATCTTTCACAGTTTATAATATTTCCACATGAGACAGAAACATCTTGACAGGGATTCAAATTTGTATTACACTCACTGAATATTCATGAGCCGAGACTCACTCTGCGCTCTAAATGGCTGCTGTAGGTCCGTGGAGGCGGTTTTCTGAGAATGCTGTCCTCACCTCAGAGCATCACATCTGGGCTTATTGCCCTGACTTGGTCTGTCAGTCATACCCAAATATGCACTGATTCAGTCGGTGCCTCAATAATTAAAGCTGGGACAAGCTCAGCAGTAAAGGATTTGCATGGGTGAAGGTGCTACTGATTCAGCAAAAACAGACTGAGAATGAGTTATTTTCTCACATCCAGAGGCAGGAGATATGCCTGCATGCCAGCTTCTTCCACCCAATGGAGTGATAATCAGGACGCAGATGTTTGTTGTGGATTGCTTGTGGGAGTGTGAATGAATGTGTGTGTGTGTGTGTAGTCATCTTGGTTTCATCATTAGGTGATTCAGGTTTTAACGGCTTGGAGATTCAGTGGACCATGGCAGTAGGAGACAAGCTGACATGAAGGTTTGGTCAGACGAGATAAAGTGGGAGCAGTGGAGTATCGATGAAGAAGAAAACCAGGCTGTTGCAGAACATGATTTAAGCATGTTAGTCGATCGCCATCGTTTGTTAATCGTATCAAACGGTCAGAATGAACCGCGTTTCTACCTTTAATTGGAATTATCCAGTCAGTTTCTAATTCTGAGGTGTCATGCAAGGTAGCCACGCCCACTGTGAAATCTCATTGGTCCAACTGTATGTTTTACTTAACTGAACATTAAGCGTTAAAAATGTTGTGATTGGCGGTTGTGATTCTTAAATAGTTATTATTTTAATTTTTTTAAACCATTTTATTTTTGTTTTTCTTAACATCATTGGCCTGCAGATGTATAATGAGAAGGAAAACATCACAGCTCAGAGACATTTTTGTCAGCTCTTGCGGTTGAGACTTTGGTTGGCCAAGCCAACATATTGATCCCTTAATTCATCCACTTGGTAGGAAAAGGGCCGGGTCAGGCCGCGAGTGCCCACTGATCTGTCAGAGCGCAAGTCCCATCAATGGTCTGCTTTGTTTTCCAACTGTTTTCTTAGGAAAAATCAATGGAGTCATTGAGTCATGATTCATGCCTTGACAAGCTTCTAATCTCTCCTGTGTATTACATTTCACATCTTTCTCTACTCTGCAGAGACCGGCCGCTAATATCCCAAATCATTTTCGTAATAGGAAAGCTGATGAAAGAGGATTTCTGTGTATTCAGTGCAGTGTCCTGCCATAACTTGATTTATGTGTGAAATAGGCATTCGTGGATCCATTACAGATGTGCGAGCGGAAATGATAATCCATTAAGTGGCACTGGGGGGTAATCATTAAACTGACTAAAACTGACCCGATGCCTCATTAGTTTTTGCTGACTCTCTGGCGTGATTGATGGCTAAAAGCATGATTAGCCATTGTTTCAAATAGTTCTCTGTAGTTGGATTATCTGGATGTGTTGCAGGAGCCAAAGAGTAGCATTAGCCATAATGAGGGTGAAAAAAGGGGCACAGTGGGATATATTTTTTTGAACAATTTCAAGTCTAATCTACATTTACCAAGCTGGGCTCTAGAATTATGTATTAGCACAAACATATGGCTCACAAAACTTGTTTTATGGTTCTCGGGGCTTCACAGAGTGCATTCTGGTAATCAGAGTAAACGATGCAGAACCACTTAACACAGGCCGGTTGGAGGCCCTCGTTTACTCAGACTTCTGTGCTATGAACCGCCGCGCTCAGACTGCCAATAGATGAAGTTTCGTTCTCTGTCTCACTTTCCCGACTTGTATGAAATCACTTTCTTATCTGTCCCTTGAGTACACAAGAAAATCCTTAGTGTCTGAGAAGGTCAAAATATGATGTTTTAACCTTCCTTTTTTTTCATCACATCTAAGTCGTTCTCCGACACCAAATTAAACCCATCCGGGAGATTCAGTCCACGCAAGACAAGGGAATTAGTTCTCTAAGTGTCTCTTATCTTACTTTCTCCACCGCTTGCCTCGCACGCTCTGTTTCTTCTTCAGTAATGAGAGTCTACCCAATTTAGCTCTTGTCCCTCTTGGGGAATAAATACTCCTCAGTCATGTCAATGAAGGAAACACAGATTCCCCAGAGCCGCAACCAATGACCTCCAAGTCAAACACTCTGACCTCAAGCACAAGCATACTTTGATTGTTAAAGAAGTATGCTTGGACTTTACACTAGCGTATGTGCATACTGCATTGCGGTTAAAGTATGCACACTACGGTAGCGTGACTGAAGTGTTGATGACAAACTTCACATTGATTATACGCTAGCTAGTATACTTTAGCAAAGCTGTGAGGAAAGACTGATATCTCTAAAATTGCTGAATGAATTTAAAATAAAATACAATATTTCAGACCAGCTATTAAAGCCTGCATGAACTGTATCATAAATTCTTCTTCTGCCCAATTAAAACAGGTTTTCCAGATCTTTTCAGGTACTGCACATGCAACATGTCCCTCTAGAGAGCTTCTCTGAGCATTGAAATTTCCCCCATTCATAGTGATAAAACTGTGGTATTTTGTTCATTTGTAATCTTTGGCTTAACATGCAATGTTTTATCACTGACATGTGATGTTATGCAACAAAAGTGACTGTTTTCCTTGTTTCCATTCACAGCGGCTCCTAAAGGCCCCAAGCTTTTGATAACCCCTACCAGGGCAAAGGTAGGGGATACAGTTCGCATCACCGTCCAAGCTTTCCAGGTAGGATCTCCAGGGGTAAGTGCATGGGGGTTACGAAACCAGGGCCAAGTTCAGTTCTGGATACGAGGAGGTGGTCCCACATGTGCAGTTAAGCCTGTGTTGTGAGAAGCTATAGTGACCATTCTTAAAAAAGCGTGCAATACAACGCATGTATCTGTCAGTTCCTGACCTGCCGCTGTAATCCACATACTATCAATCTAAATGATTTAGCCCCTCTGAGGAGGGCTTGTGTTGCATCTAGAGAAATCACACCATTCAATCATGTCGGTGGAGATGAAATCAAAACAGAGGGCTTTCAAAGTCCTTAAAAGGTCACAAGAACAGAAAGTGTGAGAGTGATGTATTGATGCAGACCCTCAGGGCCTCAGCTCAGAGAAATAAAGGGCACTTCAGGTTTTTGTGGAAGTTCTGGATACATATTGGTTTTGAGATATTAGAAGTCAGATATGAGAATCTGTTACATCAGCAGAGACTGCAGATAGTGACAAAAATGCTCTTTTGATGAAACACCTGGTGATATAAATCCAGATTATCTTTCCTCTGTTGATGCTTGTGTTCTCTGTCGTAGCAGGACAGCACAGAAAAAACTACTGTTGCATATAAAGCTGTTAATATGACACACCATCATAAAATCACTAAATTGTTACACACGTTCCATTTAGAGGTTTATCAAGCCATATTTGTGCTCTCAAAAATGAGGTGAACTAACTTGTGTTTCAGTGCTGTTAGCAATTCACACCAGAAGGCAAAAAAGGCACCTGATTAAAAAACGGATCGATTGTTTGTTGATCTACATCACAACAGCTTTTAGGGATTTTACGTATCTCTGTTTGTTCTTGTCAGTCTTGCTGGAAAAACAGGTGCGAGCGCCGAGCTAGCCAGGAGCGGTTTACTGTCAACAGCGCCAAATTTATACTTGCTTCAACAGTCCGTCGGTTTCAAACACCTAGTCAGGCAGGGAGATTTTCTCAGTGTAACTATCATCGTCTGCCAAGAGCTACGAAAAATTTCCCCTAGCAGATAAAAACAGCAGTTTGGTGATGATTTGCCCAATTTTTGTGTCAGCTCTGACTCAGAGGTGTGTCGTCTTACCTGCATTCAGTTGGATAGAAATTAGATGTGACCTGATATCGTCACTGAATCTGCTTTGTGGGCTGTTCTCTTTGTGTCATGTTCAGGACATGTTGCAGTAGATTTGTCTGATGCCCGTGTTTTGGTTTTGGAAAGGAATTTAGGAATGATTTTGGCTTGTCACACCTCAGAGGTCTTGACCTTTTTTAAATCAAGAAAATTCATTTTTTCTTCTTGACATGGTTGCAGCATGCTGCTCGTATAATATTTAGTCCCTGAAGTTGATGATCAACTTTTTGGAACCTAAATTACTTCTTTGTGCTGACATTTGTTTGAAAAATGAAAAAACAAAACATAAAAAAAGTTTCAGGTCATACCCAGCTAACAATTTAAAGTTGTATGAAAGTTTTCCTAATATTTCCTTCACATAACAAAACAACATTTTGTTTAAAGTTCTACGAATGTTCAACTTTCAATTTTAGATGCTGTATTAACATTATAATAATTATAAGAAATATAAGATTTTTTTTATTCTGTCATGTTTTAAAACCTTTAACTAACAAATTTAATAACAATGTTTTTGATATATAAAATATAACACTAGATTACATTAAAAAAATGTTCTACTGAGGTTATTGCAAGAACATTCTGAGAACATTCCCTCTTAGCTGGGTATTTCCTGGACAGTCTCAAATAACTTTTGAGTTCCCTCAACAGGTGTTAGTTGTTTACTGCAGGCCGTCATGGGCAGTTTGCTTGGCAGATCTATGTGTTTATTTCACCCACAATTTATGTATTTGAAGTACAGCTTTGAATAATGGAAAGAATGGTCACCATAAACAGGCTTGATTGGGACATAACTCTCTTTGGATCTTTATATTCGCACATGAGATTTATGAAGATTTGGAAGCCAGTGGAGATTTTTGAAGAACATCTCCCTTATCCTCAGCTGCTCACGGCCCTGGGTTTCACATGTAGATAAGTTAAATGCTAACAAAGAGGACTAAATTCCCCCTGCAGTTTAAACAGCACCTAAAAGACTCAATATCCCCTCTGGTTTAGCCCGTCGCTCGTAAAACCTCCAACAGACGAGGTCACATCGCTGCCTCCTTCCTTCTTGCTAATTTGCTGATGAATTTTTTATATGAACTGAGTAAAGAGAACTTCTGCTGTACTGATACGTCTTGGCTCTTGGCGCGAGCGCCACAGGGGATATTTTTTTATATCTGGATCTGACCTGATTTCACCCGGCGAGTGCAAACTCATTTCACTGCTGTCATGGTGTTAACGTGGAAGTCCAGTGACACAGGCAACCACACTCTCCAATGAGCCATTATCAAAGGTCACCCAGACAGGCCACATCATATTGTGCAGGTAGATGGATTGTGCTAGCTAGTCACTTATCACACCCTGAACCGGGGCAGATTGGTTTGATCGGCGGGGGAAAGAAATTGGGAAACGGGGTCTGTGTTGGTTCAGGTTGTAGACAGCGGCGACATAAAACATTTGACCTGTTCTCTGGGTTTCTACGCACTTAAATTGATCTTATTTTACTGTGAGGTTTATGAACATTAGAATGCATGACACATACTTGAAACTGTTCAAATAAACATGAATGCATGCTTCACTGCGTGTTAGTGGGCTTCCAGGCATGTTTGAGACAGTGCTACACCATGGACGTCTGTACTGGAGCATATAAGAATACTTGATATTCTTTGGCCTCTTGTGAAAAACATGTATGAAGTGATTTTTCATTATTGCCCCATAACAGCCATCCGACCCCCACATACCTCCTTCTGCTACTCGTAAACAAGACAATATATCACTTATTTGCTGATGTTGCACTGAATTAATGTCTTTTTTATTCTTTTTTCCAAAGGGAAAGGTATTAATTATTGATTGTGTTTATACATACAACTTGAGTGAAGAAAAGCACAATGAACCTGCAGAGAATTCAATTTAGCTTTTGAGCTATTTATGTGTTGAGAATTATGTTTGTTTTATTTATAATATATATAATGTTTGTTAATTTGTCTTTTGTATTAAAGCTGCAATTGGTAACTTTTTGTGAAAAGTGAAAACAATTACTTAATAAGTTCATGACCAATCAGCGCTCTTACCAAACAATACACAAAAGTATGTTTATAATAATGAGTGATCATTTGAAGTCCATCATTTCAAGAGAAAATCCCATAATTTTATGTTTCAAACAGAGATGGCAGCAGAGAGACAAAAGTTATGGATTGCAGCTTTAGATGCCTTTATGGGCCTCACACTGAAATGTTTTTTTCTCTTTTTTATATTGACTTTAATGTACGCATTGCTGTGTGCTGAAAACACAGAATGAGGTGTTTCCTGAGCCTCTGTTCACCTGGACCCGTGTGGGGGGGAGACTCCTGGATGGCAGCGCTGAGAGGGACGGCAAGGAGCTGGTGTTGGAGCGAGTCCCGGCAGAACTCAACGGCTCCATGTACCGCTGCACGGCCCAGAATCCACTGGGCTCCACTGACACACACACACGCCTCATTGTGTTTGGTGAGTGTTCCTGTCTCACACACCTGTACGTTCTGCATTCAGTACATCTATTATTTATTTTTGACTGTAAGGGAAGATGTAATGGTTGAAATGTTCTTGCATGTATGTTGCGTTAAATATTAAAGAGCTCATGCGGTGGGAAATAAAACATTCTTTAGCATTTTGAAATTAAAAATTCATTTTTTTCTTCAACCTAAGATCCAAGAAGAACCTTTTGATGTTTTTCATATTAGTTTATATGATATGTAACATATGTATGTAACTTTAATAACTTTGCAGGAATGTTTATGATACAGTTGAGAGAACTTTAAAAGAACTTTGAGAGAACGTTAGCCAAAGTTCCAAGAATGTTTCATGTTTGCTAATATGCTGTAACTTTCAAAACTCAAGTGTGGAAAAATGGCTTACTGCGAGTTTCCACAAGACAGATGAACGCATTAACAGACGACAGCTCCATCTTAAGAATTTCAACATTAGAAAACAGCTACTTTATTTTTAACAAGCTCCCCAATCATTTTAGTTTGACCTTACAGAGTCTGAGCCGTACATTTTAATTTGCCACACTTTTGGAATGTCTGGCCCACAGATGTCTCTTTTCTGAAGGGGCATTGTCATTCTTTAGTGCAAATGTTAATCATCAACGCCTTCTCAAAAGATAAATAGCCTCTTTTGTGTGAGGATGTGACAGTTTCATTCCCCTGTGATTTTGTCTAGCCGTCCTTTGCTGCTAAAACAGCTGTTGGGCCGCTAAGTCTTGGCTTTGTTTTTGTTGAAGTTAGTGAGAGATTGCTAGCTGAAGCTGTCGTGCGTGTGTGTGTGTTTTGCCGCCCCTGGAATAATTTCCCCCCGAGCTTTCCAGGCTGTCAGGGTTTATGAGAGATCTGCCTGTAGCATGAGCGCAGATCTAATCAAAGACTCGCTTCGGAAGATGAAGGACAGTTGGTGCTGCTGGACACACTAAATGACAGCCAGAGCCACGGACACCAGCTACAAGCTAAATACAGTCCACAAGCTTGAAAGCAACAGAATTGCAACCACATATGAAAACTCTTTTCACACCTCAAACTAATGCATAGTGACTGAATTTGTTATATATTATGTTACATATGTTACTTATGTTACATATGCTACTGTATATTGGTACAAAAATGATAAATCGTGTACATTGTGAAAAAATTAATCATATAGATCATTGTATAATTAACAAAGAAGCTGTCTGACTAACATGTAATGCCATCGATAACAGTTTGTTTTGTTTATAGATATGTTTCCAGGCAGACCATTGAAGAACGCAGCACACTGTCATGGAAACCTGTTAAATCTAACCAATTAAATGATGACTTTGAAACTTCTGAAGTGTTTGTGTTGGACGTTCAGCCAGCAGTCTGTGGGCGTGAGGTTTGAGGCTAGTAACGCCGGTTGAGGACACCAAAAAATGAGAAGGTATCATTAGGACAGAGACAGAAAAACCTTTAAAAATAAAGAGAGACAGTTGACCACATTTTCAGTGTACTTCCAGAGCTGTACTGAAACTAAGGACAAGTCGTCCATCATTCTCTCCCTGTAGATCTGCTCATTTGTATCCTACACCTTTACAAATGGTGGGGCGGAGCCTGCGGTGCAGTTTGGTGGAAAGTGGCTCTTTGGGGAAAAGCGTCGCTTGGGGAATAGCTCACATGGAGGGGCATTAATGTCTATTTAACAGCCCGGCTCACCTCGAGTCCCTGACTGATTCAGACTGAGCTTGTGCTTTTGAGTCTGAACAAGGTGGCATGGAGAGAAGACTGGTGATTAAGAGTCTTTGAACCCGGCTACTATTGACCCGTTTCAATAGCCATTCATTTGAGCCCATCAGCTGTATTAAAGAACACAGATGAGCATTTACAGAAAAGGAAGCTTGCTGTGTCAGGTCACATTAATAGATTTTTCGGCTTCGGGAACGGTTGAGGGCGCGGCGTAGTATTTAAGAGGATTCTTGGAAAAGATTTTGGTGGAGAATTTGGGCCGCTCGGTTCACTCAGAGAGCTCAGAACAGTTCAAAAGGTTTTGGCTTTTGGCAGATTTTCCATTGAAGGGATGCACAGAATAGCAGTGAACTGTTGAACTCTCCCTGCTGAGAGATTCTCATCTCTCTCTGTAAGAAGAGACTCAGTGATCTTCCATCATTAGACCACGAACCTGAATCACGATTCTCTTGTTTTTATCTACTAATATGCTCTCTCTCTCTCTCTCTCTCTCTCTCCATCTCCAACTCTCCCTCCTCTCTCTCTGTTTTACAGAAAACCCAAGTATGATGAAAAACACACAAAATCCCAGCAGTAAGTATTTGAATTAGATTCCCTCTCTATGCCTTTTTGTCTCTCGTTTGAGAAATCACCTTGATGAATTAAAAATGACAGCAGCTCCGCAGCATTTGCTTCCTACACGCGGTTTAATTGCAAAACCGCAACACTAAAGCTTACAGAAATTACAGTTATGCAGGAACTAAATGTATAGACACATCCAATAGCCTCTGTTCTACTACAGATAAAAGGGGTTGGGCTGTGCAAAGCCGCTCAGATGTTATTCACAGAGAACACTGGTTTATTTTGTCAGGCCTGTCCCCTGGTCTGTTTAACGCTGGTCTGAGACAGCTGTAAAGACACATGCTCTCTTTCCTCTGTATTGTCTCTGGTCTCCCTCCATCTCTTCTTCTTGAAGGTGTCATGTATCTTCTGAAACCCCTGCTGCCTTCATCATTCAGAACGCAGAAGAGAAGCATCACTTTTCAGTGCGCCAGCGCATCCACAGCAGATATAATTCAGTGATGGATTACGGTTGTTTTATACATTCAGTGCTGCTCATTTACAGTTTCTTACAGTCTCATATGTAACGATGAAGAACCGTGGGGTGGAAGGAGGCCTTCAAATCTCAATTTTTTTAGTATTCATGTATTTTTCTGTTATTTTCTGCCTGCGTCTCTTCGCCCTAAACCCACACCACACCTTTCGCGGATGTAGATTTGAATATGCAAATGCGGCAGGGCAGGTGTACGAGAGCAAGGACAGATTTAGGTCAGAGCGAGCGCCGGTCTAGAGGCGAGCCTCAAATGCCCCTTGTATGCAAGTCAAATGGCTTGTAGAACAAGGCCTCAGGAGGTCACCGTGTCTGACATGTGTCTGAATCTCAAACACCTCTCTGACTCACAAAATAACGCTCACAAATAGTCCAGAGATGGGAATCATACTTGCTTATGTAGCCTTGGTTTAGAGAGAAGACTGGGTGTGTTTGCAACGGCAGCTCGTATCCTGCGTTCTGCATGCTAGAATTTTCTGTATGTCTATATTATGACCTAAAGAATTTGGCAAAATGTACCATATACAATCTGTTCATCTGGTCTCACATACTACAAAATTGTGAGCATTATAGAGTATATACTGCACAGTATGCATGCTAGAATTCTGTTCCAAACATATCTGCTGAGTTTTGACCATTAAAGGTAAACTGTACTACCATCGTACATCACAGAGGTAGTTTATGCTTTTTAAATTGAATTATAACGCCAATCTAAGCCATAAACGTTGACGTAATGTTATGTACCATCACTTCTTTGGTCAGTGAAAGCGACAGAGGTGCTAATGAAATTCCACCAGCGTTGAAGGAGTGCGTCTCATTACGATGGTGACAGCCATCATCATTTAGTGCTTATTCAACGTTGTGTAGTACGCATGAAAGTTGTGGCCGCTGTCATTCAGACCTTTTCCACAGCATTACACAATTACAGTGAAGTACCTGAGAAAAGAAGCGCTCTCGTTTTGCTTGTTTGCCTACACTTGTGTTAATCACTCATGCCAAGCTGTACAGTATCTGTCCTCGTATTAGTCAGCTCCTTTTATACAAAACACTTCCTGTGAGGTCATCAGGGGCAATTTTTCAGAGCAATTTAGGGGAACCGTTCGTCTATAATTTACATTTCTGTCTTTATTTACCCACCCTCAGTGTTGTTTCAAAGAGAATTTTAAAGAGGTTTTGCAGCTGTACTCTATACAACAGCAGTTTATAGTTACAGCACATGCAGTCATGGTCCAAAACATCATAACGTCACGCTGCCACATATGCACAGGGTTTGATTTGCATCAATTCTTTGATTTGATTATGGTTACATTTTGGTCTAGTTATATTTGGTCTAGAGGGCTCTGAAAGAAATGAAGGTGTAAAATAATGTATAATATATATAATTATTATTATTAATAACAATAACTAATACCACCATTTTTATTGCTAGCAATAATGATGATAATAATTTATGTAGTTATAATTGTGTATGCATTATAATTGTTGTTTTTATTAATTATTAATTTATTAATAATTGATTATTATTATCATACTCATAATAATCATTAATATTATTATTGCTGTTGTTAAGTATAACTATTTAAATCATTAATTCATTTTATTTTTATTTATTTTATTGTATGCAAACTGTTCCTTTAAGTCCTTTAGAGTAAAACATGTAGATGAAGAAAATGATGAGATGAGAATAGAATAATCTGAATTGCTTTGAGAGATTATTGATGAGAATAATCTTAATTGCTTTAATTTGTCTTTCAGACGGAGCTGCCGGTTTACACACGCTTGGACTGTCATGCCTGCCGCTTATTCTCACAGTGACTGTTAAGCTGACGTGAATATCCTCAGTTCAACCGCACACAAACACCTCCTCTGCAGGCAGGCACACACACACACACACACACAAACATACACACAAACCTTCTCCAGCCCTGAATAAACCTACCTTGCTTTCATCTGTGGGGCAGCTGATCTCAGCAGGGGGTGCACCACCATTTTTGTTTTTGTGGAAAATCCAAAAAAAAATCTAAATCCGGATGAGATGGTATCATTGCTGATTTAAAAAAAATGACACATGAAAACAACATGGAAATGAGAACAAGCATCTCTTTGCCCTTTTTCGCACAAACACGCTTTTGGTTTTTGGGTTTTTTTGCGTCAAACCGTTGAACTTGCCTGTCAATCTATAAGGAACTGTCACTCAGAAAGAGAAAAGGAGAAGAGCTCGGATTGGAGCTGAATAAATGCACTGGGATGTGGAAAACAGACACAAGGAATTGTGGGTCGCTGACATTGCTGACTGTCACTTTAATTCCAACCAGTCGTGCTCAAGTTGCCTCCATAGAATACTGCACACCGGCACAAACAGGACACAGACCCTCCCTCCGTTTACGGACCAACCTCCCGCCATTTGTGTTTTCTGATCGCAGTATTTTTCCCTTTTTATTTTCCTGAACGGCTCTCGACTGGAATGTAACACAAAGAAGAGACAATATTAAACGTTCCGTGACATTTTATTGCAGAGAAATGGAAGATCCTCTTTTTAAGTGTATTTTGTGTACATCCCTGTAAATAATGAAAAGTATATTACAGAAAAGAAAAAATAAAATTAATAGAGGTTTGGGGGTCAGGATTTGGTGGTAAGACGCAAGGGGGTTAGCAGCTAATGGCTTTATTGTGTGTGTATGAACGCCCCCAAAGGCCGTCACCTGAAATCCAACCCAGGCTTTTAGAAAACAGTGAAATCAGACCCTGATTTCATCCGTTCAGTATCTATGACATCTGTGTGACTGTTGTCAATCAGAGGAAGAAGAGCGGCTCTTCTGCAGTGGTGGTGCATGTGATGTTTGAAGATGAATTCCCCTCTCATCTGTTTGTTGCCTACCTGTACTTAAGTTCTTCAGTGACCTGCATCGTGTACAGTCCTTATCTAACAGTTACTGCTAGGATCATCTTAGAGGCATTACAAACCCTCCCCTCCCCAAAAGGAAGCTCAAGTAAAGCCAAGTGTAAACAGGGTTGTTGCATTTGTTTCATATCACCTGTATTAAAAATGGAGATGATCAACTGAAAATGACTGCGTGTGTTTGGATGTTGTTTTGTGGCGTAATATTTCTGCTAAGTCTGCAGCATGTTAGCGCCGCGGTCACACTAGCCTACAGATCGTTGGGGTGCCACAACAGGATGTGATGTCACAAACTGCTGCTTTTATTTTATTACAGAAATAACATTCCGAATGTGAATTTATTCCCAGCTAACAATTTAGGAATGTCTCCCTAACGTTTCCATGGAGTAACAAAAACCTTAAAAATGTTACTAGGAATGTTCTAGGAATTTAGCAATGTTGTCTGTTAGATGCTGGGTTCTCCCTTCTCACGCAGTTCAGGGTTCCTGATAACTGATGTCATTCTGTGACATTTCGCTAACATGAATGTTCAACAAATTCACAATTCACCAAACTTTGACATTCTGTTTGCATGAGCTTGTCTTTCTGGTCTCCCACACACGTATAAATGTGTCACTGGGTTGAAAAAGTCTAGTGTGACCGTGTCTTATTACAAATCCAGCCTTTTTCTGCACTTCCACGAGACTGAATACAGTTTAAGGATATAATGAAGTGATAATATGAGTTTGTTGTTGTCTTGATGCTTTTGAGTCACTAATCAGTAAACTAGAAACTTTACAAACTTTAATTTACAGTAAAAAAAAATGATTTGAGAGCGTTATAAAACATTAAACGTTACTTCAGTAGATATATAGACCTACATTAATTTGGTTGATGGAATATTTATTATTGCTTTAACGTTAAAGTTGCTGCTTTCTGACGTAATTTTATGTATTGCTATTATTTGTATTTACTTCTGGTTTACCCTTCATTCTCCAGTCAGATGCCCATGAAAGTATTACATTAAATAAAACAAGCAGACGGAGCAGTTGCCTGCCCAGATGCATTATGGGAAAACGTCACACCATGGATGGTGTTTAGGACTGTCCTCTACCTTCTACTACACTGGATGTCATTTATGCAAAGTAATCCCACTCACTTCACTCTCTCCTTTTATTGTAGTCAGATCAACTAGAATTTTCTATACCCACCGTGTATTAAAGGATTAGGACTAAAGCCAGGTGTGTTATAGGCTTAATAAAATCAGAAAGATAGGTCCCTTGACATTTAAGGTCTTGCTGTCACTGTTCAAGAAAACTATAAATTCAGTTTGTGGTGTTAATTTGCCCTGTTTAATTGCTCCACATCTGCAAATTGAATATCCTATACAATGCATTTACTGTATTTATTAACTTCTTCATCAAAAATGGTTTATAAATCATCTTGTTTATGTGCCGTAGACGTGCGTAAAATAATCATTTTTCATAAGCATTTTCACATATCTATCATTTAAACACTCAACTGGTTTTCAGCCTTATGCTTATTTAATGACTTCAGAGAATCTACAGTGTTTTTGAAGACTTTACCAGTGATTAGTTACCCGTGTAGACGTACTCATTACATGGTCCTAAAATAGCCTGTTATCTTATCAGGAGGCAATTGTGATGATTTACTTTGTTTGGATCCCCTGGAAAAGTAAATTAGCAGGAATCCATTATTCTGAGGTACTGACACGGTTTATTATAGCTTGTGTCATGCATGTGTATGAGTCTCATTAGTGCCGTGACAAGCAAGTAATGAAAGTGGTGAGATTAAGCATTGAGTTTATCCTATAGACCTTAATATAAATGTGTGTGTAAAGAATTGGAGTGGTATGTAAAACCCATCAGGTTTGGTTGAGGCGTAATAGGTGGAAAGGCTGCAGGTGAAAACAACGTCCATCATTCATTTATTTTTAATTTGGTTTTCCATAAAGCTCCAAACATGCTGCCAAATCCATTGTGTCTCTGGATCCAAAA
The DNA here is from genome assembly GCA_036877545.1 of Yasuhikotakia modesta. Taxonomy (NCBI): domain Eukaryota; kingdom Metazoa; phylum Chordata; class Actinopteri; order Cypriniformes; family Botiidae; genus Yasuhikotakia; species Yasuhikotakia modesta. The sequence goes on along the minus strand of JBAJNP010000415.1, from coordinate 13,043 downwards.
CTGTTCGCTTGACACCTGAGAGGAGCGGCCGACCTTTGTGACATGACTGTCAATTATTCACAAGCTGGTCCAGGTTTTCTTGCAGGTATCACATGGCAAAACAAAGTCTGTCCAAACAGGACAGCACTCAGCCTTAGACGAAAAAATGATGCTTTTTATTTTGATTATACATGTCAGTATAATGAGCGAACCATATTTCTGTTGTTGCGATATGATATTATGATAGCTTTCACAATACAGTGTGTTTTTTTTTTAAAACAGGGTATGCAAATATTGCCTTTGGCAAATGCAAAGTTATCTAAAATCATCTCCCAAAACATTCCTAATCCGTAACACTATTGTCCTGCGTTCAATAACACATTTACTGTGCAAACAGCAACATCCTGGTCATGCATCCTTATGTCTGTAATTTATGTACTATATCAGCCAGCTCCACCTTTCAAAGTAAATGATGTTCTCTATTCTCATGGATTGTGTTTACAGTAGCCAGGGTGTTAATCAACTTCAGCTTATCGACAAATCGCCCTTTTATCTCCATGATCTTACATGAGCACACGTCTAAACACACAGTCATCAGTCCTTTGACAATGTCATTTGCATGCTTTGTTTTTTGTTTTCTGTGGTTTTGCTTTCTGTGCTCTGAAACAACGTTACCTTATCCCTAACAATGTAAAAAAAAGCAAACTAGCTTAAAAAATTAAGATTTATATTGTGAATTGTCAACAAATTGTGATGAAAATAAAGTGTTTGGAGTGTGGCTGTGGCTTAGATAAACCTATCTTTATTTCCTGAATGTGGTGTGTTTTCATAGCCATCACCTACACCAGGTGGAGTGATACTGGTCTCCACCCTCAGAGCACACAAGATGCAAATGCTCACATTTCAGGTTCTGAGTCATCCTGTGAGAGAAGAGACAGCTGACAGTCCCCAGCTGCTCTCAGCTACTGACTACAAGCTACACTGGAACTCCAAGGAAGAAACGCCACATAAAATCCAATGTCCAGCGGACCACCTTGGATTTCAGTACAGAGATGCCAATAGCAGAATTGCTCGGAGGGCACTTTGACATGCAGCTCCTGGGTAAACTGACTCTGTCCGTAGCTGCCATGCTGTTTGTCTCCTTGGTTTTCAGGTTCTACAACACCAGGGCACAGAACAGACGACGGGCACAAAGAAGCGTCCGTTCAACTCCAGGAAGCTATGACACCTCCAACAATGAACGAGAACCACAGAGAGCTGCTACAAATGAGGAGTGCAATGAGGATAAACATTTTCAGCAATCTTCAGAGAAACCCCTACAAAAAAGATGTGAAAATTCCAGTGATGCATTTGAAAGGCTTCAGTCTGAAACTGCAAACCTGGGCCGTTGTGCAAAGGAAATTAGATCCTCAGAAAAAACTTCACAAGAAAGATGTGAAAATACCAATGGTGCAGTTGAAACATTTCAATCTGAAACTATAAATTTGGGCAGTTGTGCAAAGCAGATAAAGTCCTCAGAAGAGCCTTTACAAGATGAATTTGAAAATGCCAGTGGTGCATTTGAAAGAGAACAGGCTGAAACTATAAATTTGGGCAGTTGTGCAAAGGAGATAAAGTCTTTAAATGAGCCTTCAAAAGAAGAATTTGAAAATACCAATGGTGCAGTTGAAGGAGAACAGGCTGAAACTACAAATTTGGGCAGTTGTGCAAAGGAGAATGTGTCTTCAGAGAAGCCTTCACAAGAAGGACTTAAAAATTCCAATGGTGAAGTTGAAAGAGGCCAGATTGATTCTCTGGACTTGGAGAGTTGTGCAAAGGAGAATGTTTCTTCAAAAAAACCTTTTCAGGAAAGGCTTAAAAAAGCCAAAGATGAAGTTGAAAGAGAACAGACTGAAACTGTTGTTTTGGAAAGTTGTGCAAAGGAAAAAATGTCATCAGAAAAGCCTTTTCAAGAAAACCTTGAGAATACCAATGGGAAAGTTGTGAGAGATCAGCCTGAAATGATGGACTTGGACAAATGTCCAAAGGAGGAAAGCAGCAATATAACAAAGGATGTGTGCACAAAGGTGGGTCAAGCAAACCACAGGGCTAATAATGGTAAACTGAAATTGACATTACAACCTCCTGATGGTACTGAAAAAGGTCCAGGAAGTCCAAATGGCCGGCGATCCCCATGCCTGTTAAAAAAGCTTGATGGTGGTCTAGGCGTTGGCAGGGAATTGAGACAGGACCTTGGTAATGAGGGTATGTTCTCCAGCTTTCAGTCCAAAGCAGAAATCAAAGTAGAGAATGCTGATCTCATCTTGGATATGGCAGGTAACAGCACAGTGGGGGTCCATGGAAAGATCTACGATTACTACGTAGAGTCATCCTCCCATTTTATCTCAGATTTAAGCCCCCATGGGTCCACACCTGTCAGTCCAGTCTTTGGTCAGTTTGACAAGAGCACTTTGTTTAAATCACAATCTCTGGATTTACCTAAGGAACGCTCTCGAACACCAAGTCCACAACCTTCCAGGTTCATTATGAGAGATCTTACAATCACTCCACGATTTACCAATGAGCCTCCCTCTGCCTTTAAACCAGAGTGTGTACGGCCCAGCAGGCAAGTGGTCATCCGTCAGGACAGCTATCTTACTGCAGCTGACTCTGAGCTTCCAATGCCCAGCCCCACACAAAAGAGCACAGAGCATCGTAGCGCCTCTCCTGCACAACTAAATGACAGCTCTCTCAGGTCACAAGATACTGATGAGACAAACATGGATGCATCTGAAGAACCACAAGTGGAAACCGTTGCGGGGGCTAAATTCCTGCACCTGCCAGAGAACCTAGGAAATGCAGAACTTGAGAGTTTAATGGGAAAGCTTGATCTAGGCAACTGCTTGGAAGCTTTGGCACTTGCTAAAAAATATGGCCACAGTGCACTGCAGCAGGCGGCTCTCAGTGTCATGTCTGATAATTACCTTCAGGTCCTCAGAGACCCGGCCCTCTTTGGCAGGCTGAGAGGAGGGGAGCGTGATTTCATCCAAACACAGCGCATGAAAGGAAGGAAGTGGTTAGTGGTTGCAGATATGGATGCCACAGACTGGAGGAGACATTCATCACAGTCTACAGGTATAAAGTCGGACTCAGTTAAGACATCTTGTGGAATGTATTATTATGACGACTATAAGGACTCGTGGCACCTTTATTGTCACATTCCCCAGGAGGTTTTATCTAAAGGTTGTTCCATGTGTACCATGGATAATTATCTGTTTATCGCTGTGGGCTTCCAAGGCCCAGACCGTCCTTCAAAGAAAGTTTACTGTTACAATCCAATAACTTCAATTTGGAGTGAAATATGCCCCATGCACGAGGCAAGACCTCACTGCAAACTTGTTGCTCTACAGGGCCATCTTTATGCCATTGGAGGAGAATGCCTCTCAACAGTTGAGCGCTACGACCCCAGGACTAACAAATGGACTTTTGTTGCACCACTCCCCAACGAAACTTTCGCTGTAGCTCACCGGGCCACAGCTTGCAACGGTGAACTATTTGTTGCAGGAGGAACTTTGAGATACACGCTCTTGAGATACAACCCAAAGACCAACATGTGGAGAGAAACAATGATTGTGGGCAGTAAAAACAGGACCACAGAAATGGTGGGGGTGAGAAATTTCCTGTACCGCTTTGACGTCAGTGCGCTTGGCATCAGTGTGTATCGCTACCACGCCGTGGCCCGGATATGGTACGAATGCTCCTCAATACGCCTCCCACACTGCACTGCCTTCCAGTGTGTGGTCATGGACAACATTATCTACTGTGTGAGTCGACAATTTACCTTAAGGTTCCTTGCAGATGAGGTCTCTCCAAGCTTTGTGGCCCAGGATTTGAAAGTGCTCTCTGAAGCTAAAGGCATTTTGTTTCCATTCGTCCTTGTGCTGCCCGACAATACCGCTCTACAAACTTGTGTTTAAGCAAGGTCAAGTAAAAGGCAGCCTGGTAAGAGCAAATAGCTTTTATTTTTCAGGACCATATTAAGTGCATGTTTGTTGAATGTACCGTTTCTTAATTAGTGGCAAATGAGATGAAATATTAGGGCTATTACATCCATTTGTTGTACAGCTAGATCACAATTACCCGGCACTTACTGATAAATAAATCTGCTGTCTCACTGAAAGCCATTTGTTTGTTTGGCCCTCCATTCACTCTGATGTCTAAATCAACCTTTAAATCTTGGAAATGTTTTGTGCAAGTGCTTAAAATGTTTCACTAAATATACTGCTTTGAAACACTGTGTGGAAAATGTTAACCAATCAATACTGTATGCGGAATAAAGCTCACAGCAAATGCAACGCAGGCATCATAAACAACATGAATGGTTGCCATTACAACAATTTATGTAAGCTAGCTAATTATATTCATAGCATTTTCTTTGCATATTCGACGTTATATTTCTTTGCATAGCACGCAGTTTGTATTGCATGATATAGGGATTTTTTTTTTCAAAGTATGTAATCTAAATCTCTTTATGTATTGTGTTTCTTCCTGCCATTTACACAAATCACATAATCTCATCATGAGAAAGGGATTTCATTTTCAATCAGTGGTGAAGCGTCTCTGATTTCTCAGAGTATTTTAAAGTCAACACTGTGTCTGTACTAATGGTTCTTTCCTGTTTTTTTTAACATCGCAGAAGCACTTTAGGGAGCGCGGAGGAAGAGTTTAGGCTCTTCGTGTATACCATTAAACATTATACAGCAAACTAATGACTTAATGGTTAAGGAAAGAAACTCATGTTTCGCCTCTTAATCTCTGTCTCTATCTTCTAAAGAACTGGGAATAAAATTCTCTTCATCTATTATAACTGAGTCTTGGTTCTTGTGTTAGACTTCAATAAGTGATGAGTTCTGACAAAACGTGCACTTGCAGGGAGACGTTTGGGATGCGGTGGCTGGACTGTTTTCAGTGTGTAATTCTAGCGCCATCAAGTGGGACAAATATCACAGACTGACCGAGCTGCAGCACTAAAGCCACACAAACAGGCATTGAACTGAATGCAGAAAGACACTTTGACACAGTCGGATTGTCACAAAGACTAGCAGAGTTTTGGGACACGGAAGCAAAACCTACACAGCAGGAAAAGTGTGAACACAGATGGCGGAACGTCAAATATAAGCAGCCGATTCCTAGTAATTAAACACATTGATTCAACATAATTAAACACTTAATGGGATGGGAACTAGGAAAGTCCCTTTAGTGTCGGTGTCTCTGCAGGTCCTGATGTGAATTAGTGCTGTGGTCAAACCAAACTGTTGATTCTACTTGCGATGCTTTTTTGGTGCGATAATGAAGCGAATCACATCTTTCTCCACACCTGTGTAAAAAATAGATTTGCAGGCTGTGTTTTTCATTAAAAAAAGAAACAGTGAACACGGCTCAGCAAAAGATTCTTTATCTGTCTAACCCACATACACTACAAAAAAGATACAACACAATACACAATGAAAACCAGAAACAACAGAGAAAAATTGTAAAGCTGTGATTATTGATTATTGATTATTAAAGCTCTGAGTTTGTGATTATTTCACTGGGGTTCGAAAGACAGGCCACAGCAAAAACTTCGGGTTCAAATTCTGGCTTTAAAATGTTTCAGGACGAAAAAATATTAAACAAAGAAACTTGATGGAAAATGAATAAAAAAGGGTTACGATTCTGAACTTTTTTAGGTCATTAACAAGCACATTTTTGACTATAATCCTTTTAAACAGATTTTCTTGAATCTCTTAAAGCACAAGATCTTCAGAACATTTTTCTGCATCTCATTATCATGCTGGGAAAAACAGATCATCAGGCTTTGCAGAAACTTGTGAAATACATCCAGCTCAAGTGTCTGCTGTCATTAGAGCGGAAGGTTACTAAACAATACGTAACGTTTTTTAACCTTCACTCAAATGTTGAAAACATCATTTGTAATGAACTGTGAAATAAAAACACTTTCACTTCTGAGCCCTGCCGTGTTTCAGCGTCTTTTGTCTTGGCTGGAAACACTAAGATGATCTACAGGTCTTGCTTGTTCCTTTCAATTTCAAGTGCCAAACACATGCGGTAAAAAGCGTCTCCTGAAGGCCGGTCAGTGCTGCTGGAGAGCTAAAGGTGGTGAGACAATGTGAGAGGTTCACAGTGGGCCGGCTGGATTACTGGAGATCTGCCTGCAGGTTCTGCGATTCGCTGCCAGGTTTTCGTTGCTGCCGTTGGCAGGGAACTGACTGCTGGAGAAGCGCTTGGGTGCGATGACGTGGCGGGAGTGACAGAAGGCACTGATGGGGTGCAAAGGGTATGATGCCTTATACACGCTCAGCGTGGGCACGACTGCCCCCTGACGTTCCCTGAGAGACCGCCAAGACTCCACCAGGCCAAAGTTTGTAGGGGGACCTGTGTGTAAACAGCAGGAGAAGAACAATTTAAAGAGAAAATGTAGAAAGATGCAACAATGCTTTCCACACAAACTTTATGTTGTAAAGTTTTAAAAATGTCACAGTCTTGAATAACATTCTATTAACCAAACGATAAAAATAATACACCTCCTAAAAATTAAAAACGCCCTTAAAACCTTTAAAAATGTTTGTATGTTTTAATTCACGCAAATGTTAGAAAAACATACTTACAACCTTACAATTGTTACCTGGGAAGTTACCTATTTATAAACAACAGATATTTTGTCTTGCGAAATAAAGACGCTGGAAAAAGAATAAGTTAACATAAGAGATGATTTATAGGTATGTTCTCCAACATTAATTCAAAAAGTGGGCCGGACTTTATTAAAACCCACGGCCACCATCTGGAGTGAAAGGAATGCTGAATACCTTGGATGGGGTGATCTGACCTCTCCGGGACCCAGGCCAGTTTGTCAGAGTGCCAGGAGCGCAGTTTGGGCAAAGTGGAGGAGGTCTGCCGCCCATACGACTCGTCATACAGCGTCACCAGGTAGTCGGAGGCCGGAACATCGTGATGAGAGAGCAGAAACTTGGCGGGAAAACCCTGAGGTGTGGAATAAACTCATGAATATTCAGCTTATGAGACCACTGAAGGCCTAAGCATATTATTTACAAACACAGAGCTACATAAACTGGTCTGTGGGATACAGGCGCAGGTACTGCATTAAATGAAAAGGTATTGGATGCAAATGATTGATAGATTTGTCTGTTCTTCATTTGTATATGCAGAATGTGACAAAAGAAATGAATTAATTTATGTGTGTGTGTGTGTGTGTGTTTAATAACCTGATATGGTGTGAAGCTATGTAAATGACTAAGGAAGTCATCACACAAAATAATGTATTTAGAAAACGCAGCAAATGCATTTATGTATTTTAGCATGCACTTATTAAATGCATTTAGCTGCGCTAATTAATTATGCTAAGAAATGAAAAACAGTGTGATGATACGTGCAATTTGCTCATTTGCATTCAAAGCAAGTCATTCGTAAAGGTTTGAATCTGTTACATTGTTAAAATGACTATACTGGGGGGAAAACTGATTTGTGTAAATCGAATTTAACTGGATGTTTTTGCTCTCTGGTCTGTTTGTGATGGATTTGTGTCAAACCTCTGATTTGCGGGCAGCGTTTCTCCTCACAACAACATCAGGTCTGTGGGACGGGTTGGGCTTGAAGTCCATTCTGCTGGTACTGTTTCCGGTCTTACATTCTCGGGTGAACTGAAACACACACACGTTAGCATTTGTTGTTATAATATTGCGGTTTGCATACTGTACAAACTGTATTAAAGTCACACAGAAAACATTTGGCAAACAACATACACAGTAAGTTAACTGTGTAAGAATAAACCATTTTAACATTGTTTTGCATGTCATTATACACGTTTGTATAACTTCTAAGCCACATATTCAAACCCTTACAAACACACACACATTAGTAGTTAATAATAGTTATAACTTTCATACTGAGCTAGTATTATTTTTATACTCCCCAAACTTAAGTTCCAACGAAATATATGCCTAGTGCTTTTTTAGTCTTTTCCTTAAAAGGACGGTTGTTTCCTGAAAATGTAACAATGTTTGTATCTACATTTGTTGTTTAATTGTGGGTCACAGCATCGTTCAGACACACAAACACTAGACAAACTAAGAGCTTGTACTTCATCGATCGAGCTCTCGGGTCTGTTGTGAAGAAGCGAGTGCATCAATCCCATTTGTCTGTCTCCAGTCAGTGCTGACCAAAGCTCATCAGCACTGCTAATTACTTTTGCATAGATCTGAGCGCTGTCTGGGAAACTGCATCCGTTCAAAGGGTTTAAACATCGCATACTGGCAAGCTTTTAAGTGTGTTAACTTCTCAGAACACCACGCATTAGTATTACTCCTTCAACCTGCATTATAAATATGCATTATTAAAATGTATCAAAAAACGTGCATGCAATTATTTTGTAACTGGTAGCAGCAAAGACTTCTTTAAATTTTATAGCAGAACTACAAGTTGTGAAAGACTGAAAATAAGTGTGCTGACGTCTAACTGTGAAAAATGGGTTTCTGTACACTGTTGTTTATTGAATTTGATTATTGTACCAATAAGTTTAATCAAATACATGTGTTTGTTTACTCATTATTTTAATGCCGCTATTGACCAAAATTGTATTTACAGTTTTTGTATATGAATAAAAAATACCTACTTGTAATTTTTGCTCTGCCCAGTTACCAATGAGCACTTTGTTGCCATATTTTTGCTCTATTCTCCAACCTGGCTGGTTCCATTTGTCGCAAGGCTTTTCCATGGTTGGATACCATATATAGAAACTTTAGGCACAACACTTGTGCCGCACAGCCTGAAAACCTCCAGCTTGGTTAGACAATGGGTATGATGTAGGTCACAGTCTCCGATTAAGACATTGTCAAAGCAGGAGAAAGGTGAGAGTTGTGTTGTCATGGATACACCAAACACTTCTGCTAGCACCACGGGAGCAGCTGCGGTAGAAGTTTTAGATTCCTTTAAACGCACCACGCAAATACTGACTAAAACTGAATGATGATAATTAGCCTCACTTGTAGCACCAAAGGAGAGACCGCAGTCTCATACAAATGAGGGTGTACAAGGGATATAGGATGTGGGAGGAATTTTAAGTGCCACAATCTTGAATATCATTCATGATTCAATGAACAAATTAAGCATTGTTTGTACGTGTAAAACGCAGTTTAATGCAACACCTACACCAATCAAATTCAATAGCATTTGCTGTCTGAAAGGGATACAATGTTTTCCGCTAGGTGGACACAGAAAATTGCTAGCGTGATTCTTTTATCCTTTACGAAGGATGACATGTCATCTCCATTATCTATTGCTCATCACAAAGATCATATTCTTGACTTCACAATGTTTTTACATAGCTTACAATGCTGTCCATAACCTTTTGAGAGGACTGAAATGTCAGCCAGCCCATGTTGAAGAAGTTCATGATACCATGGAAGCCATCAGAGATATGCAGCCACGTGACGCTCACTCCCAGATCCTTCAGTCGCTTCTGGAAGAGAATGCCATCATCTCTCAGCACATCAAACTCACAGGTCAGGATGAAGGTGGGAGGAGAACATCGAAGAACATCATCCTCAGCTAGCAAAGGGGAGATCTCTGGATCAAGGCCCTGTTTGATGATGTGATAGACCTCAGCATCGTGACCTGAGATCACCCGTTGACGTTCCACTCCGTTCCTAAACTCAGCTGGAAGATTAGCTGGATTCAGCCATTTCTTATAGTGAAGCTTTAGCTCAGCAGGAACATGCCTTCCATCCAGAAGATCCTGGCCCACAGACATATTCCCGTTTAGGTACTGCAAGAAAAAAAACACCACTCTGCCTCTGAACAATACGGGCACAGAGTGATTCTGCTGGTATGAGGGCAGGTTGAAATCTGCCATCTGCAGAGCTGGATAGATGAGGACCTGGGCACATGGAGACGGCAGATGACCATCTTGTGTTTTTGCCAGCCTGTGGCAGAGGGCGACTGCCAGATTCGCCCCTGCGCTGTCACCACCAACTGCCACCCTGCGGGGGTCCACCCCGAAATCAGCTGCCGCTACTGACAGGAAGTGGCGAGTCACGACCTCACAGTCTTCCAGGTGGACGGGGTACCTGTGCTCAGGTGCCAGTCTGTAACTGTAAAACAGATAAAGACAACAGGAAACGTAATGTTAAGTAAATTGTTATATTGTTATAAATTGTATCTGAGACCGTTCTCAGTCTCAGATTAAAGTTATCAAATTTTTAACAAAGGTACTGCAATTATGTAGGTATATGTTTTTAATTAATATATCAAAAACAACATTTTTAAGTTCAAACATTCAAATAATCAAGAATGAATACAGTGTATTTTAAAATGAATGTTTTGAACATTAAAAGTTAATTTTTTACGTTTTTGTTACTTAATGTAAAATAAAGTGTAAAGTTAAACTTACCCGACCGACACGACTGTGGTGTCACTCTCCATTGAAATGTATCGACACACCTCATCATAAGCATCTATAGAGAAACAAACAATTAAAAAAATGTAAAAACCAAAACAGCAACAGTTTGTGTGGAAATTCCACATTGCGTCTGAACATGCATGTATTACCAATGCTACCAAACACCCAGCCTCCACCGTGCAAATAAACCAGGCCCCGCTTCTTCTCTCCTGAGGTTACTGTAGGCTCATAAACCCTCACTGGAACTCCACTGAAGGTCATGTCCTTAACACGCAGCCCGGGGGGAACTGGCCTTTTGTGGACCATGATACGAGCTCTGCACCATCGTATGAAACTCACTTGATCACACAGCCCCAATCGTTCCAGAATTCTGCCCTAAAGTGGGTTGAATACAAAGGAGACTCAATTGCCAATTCATAATACTTACTGTGTCGTAAAATGTGCCACTCGGTGCGTAAGGGCGACTGCTTGCCTATTTGAATTCTGTACTCATATTTTGAGATAAGCAAAGTGGCTCATATCTCTTTATCATGCCCTTGAGAGAGTTCTGAGCCTGTGGTTACAGAATGAAACTCCATTGAAATTCCCATGGCCCACTTTTAATAAAAAACACACCACAGAAGAGGTATTAAATAACTTAGATGGACATTTTATTGAAAATTGAAAAATCTTTGCGCTTAAACAATGAGAAGAAAAACTGAACTCACAGACTATTGTTTGTATTTTCGCTCAGATAATTCCACTTTACTCTCTATATTCAGAGGGCACTTTAACTCAGTCATCTCACATGTGGAAATTCATTTCAAATATTAAACATACAGACGTTGTTCGTTTAAGTCTGCTGCGAAAGAATGAAACAAGAGAAAGGCCAGTATGATTGCGTTTGCCAGAGAGAGAGAAAACAACACAAAACACATCCACACTTACCACAACTGCTATACCCACAAACATGCAATGAACCACATGCAGTTTTCCAGGACTGGCAACTCCAGGAGGAATATTTGCATTCATCAGCTCAAAATACACCAGACCAACAAACAACAAACACAAAGCAGCAATAACAGCCGCAAACCCAATGATGAGAATGGCAGTTCCGATGTGCATGGCTGGTTCACTCAGTGCTACACACAGTAATGACTGTTTAACGTTTTCGTCCCACTAACGGTACAGCGTAAAGGTCAGCTGGTGCCAGGGTTGCCAAATAGCTATTTTTAATCTTTGCCACAGGTTAATATTTTGTTATGCGGTTTTGTTAGAAGGATTCAGCATATCACACAAATTAGATCTGAACGAAGAATTTTTATCAGCTAAAAGGCTGTAAGTCTATGAAAACTGACAACTTTGGTTATGCTTATAAAACAGTGTGCGGTAACTAGCCAGCTAAGAGGGATCGTTCTCTCAGTGTTCTCTGAAGGTTATCAAAATGTTGATGTAACAATAGTAGACTGTTGTCATTTTTAAAGTTATATATCATATATCAAAAAATTTACATTTTAAAAGTTACAAAATTTTTAAAAAGTGACTTTCTTAAAACCAAGCAATAATGTCAATACAACATGTAAAAATGTCAATACAACGTGTTTTGAACGTTCATAGAAACAACCCTTTACATTACTTAATAAAAACAATTACAGGAACATTCTAACATTATAAAACTGTCACCTCATATGAACTACACCTCATATGAACTAAAATAATCACGTTATGCCTTTAAAGTCTGTCCTTATACGTTATAGTAAAACTAAAAATGCACAACAGAGGTTTGAGGCCTGTTTTGGGATTTTGTATAGGGCTGCTTTATTCATAATTGGACTGCGAGTGTGTTTCTCACATATACCTGGCAACCCTGACAAGTGCTTTATCAAAACGTCCTCACTACAGTCTAGCTGTCCGATAACACCGGAGCTAGTTAGTAATATAAACAACAGCCGTGACAATCTGGCAAGCTGAATGTTTGCTTATTATTAATGAAGGCATGGCTTTTAAACAGTGAACACACTGCATATTCATAACCGAGCTTTAATTCTTTAATCCTATTATTATGCAAACGCACATCCATGATAAACATAATGATAAACATCAATGATAAACCCTCTTTACTCTTTACTCTCAGAACACAATGGGTTCCTGTCTTGGTGAACTTCCAGTTTTGACCTTTAGATGGCAGTGCTACACTAACAGAAAACACAATATTTTACGTTATATGCCACAATACAAAACAGAAGACATTAAAATAACACTCACATGAAACTAAACATAATTTACAAGGGCCTTTAATATAATACTAAACACTTGCAGAAAGATGAAAAAAGCCAGATTTGGGCGAAACACGTTTTTCCACCATCAGACAGCTATTAAACCTTCTCAGAGCCGCCGGGCCATTACTAAGAGCCACAGAGAAGCACAAAGCAGTCATTGTGAGGCCACATTTCGACTCAGTCTGGTTTGAGCTGCCCTTGATTCAGCTTTTCAGCAGTAGAGGCAGAGGCCAGGCCAAAACTCACTGTCTGGAATCTCCAACACGGCTCCTGGATTTACTATGTGAGTTTGAAACCCATTTACAAAGGTTTCCATGTTCTGGAGGCGGTTCCAGTCTGAAGGAATCTTTGCT